>LGRX02033528.1:0-39434 GCA_001247695.2 Cymbomonas tetramitiformis
GTGGCTACTGCCCGAAGGTCCGGTCCTCCCACAAGGACCGAAGTGAATTTGGGCCATAGGCCGCGTTTTTTCGATATAGTCGGTAAATGAGTGCTTTGGGGTCATATTTAGGTGTCCGATAATTATCTAAAAACGTATGTTGGGTGGTATACTCGGTGTAGCTATGTGATTCACGTCATAGAAAAGTGGGGGTGAAACCGCTCGAAATTAAATAAAAAGGCCGGTCCTCCCACAAGGACCGGATTATTCCAAGCTACCTACGCTCACTAAGTGGCCTTCCTGGCGCCCACTGCACATGAAATGTACTGTAACATGACCTATTCGTGCCCTCTACAATGTACAACATCTTCGGAATCCATAATACTGCGGGATATATCCCTCGCAATGTCATGCACCCACAAAAAAACTGACTTGGGTGAAATTTGCCATCAAGATTTTGTATATAGATGGAACCTCATTGCCGCGCACAAGGCAGACATTAATATGTATCGATGATGTTAAGCATTCTAAAAATCATTTGATAGGTATATATGATGACTGCAACGTGACAGGGCGTAAAACGGTTAAATGCATATTTTGTCAGGCATCTAGAACTTTACACTTGGCTAGAAATACAATGATAAAATCGACCTTATAATCAGGGTTTCGGACCCAAACCCAAAAGTTACATATCTGCCAGTGTGATATGAAGTTACCAACATGCAAAATGTGGTAAGCATGATTTGGTATAGTGTTAGGATAAAATTTTACTGCCTGACGGGATGATTCAGCTCGAAATTCAATTGGATAAAAATATTTGAGTGACATGCCATGTTTTTGAATGCCCTCCAAAGGTTGAAACTCAAAAATGATAGGGTGCATGCTACAAATGCATTGGATATTGTGAGTATATGAACATATATTGTATATGGCATATATGTTCCCACTTAGTTTAGGTCCTATAGATGCTAAAACTCGGAGGATAGTCAATAGGTGCCACAAAAAGATGGTCAAAAAAATCCCCGCAAAGCCGGTCCTTGTGGGAGGACCGAACGCGATTTGGGTCCTCCCACAAGGACCGCCGGGCAGTAGCCATAAGAGAGCCGACGAAATAAGAGAAAACCGCTTATTTTGCCAGCTAGCTTTTCTCATCCTTAAGAGTGAAAAATCAGTTTTTCTCGTATTGGATTCGCAGCACATCCTCACTTCGAAAAAACCGCCCACTACCGTGATGGACGACGCGACACGTTCACAATTGCGGTAACTTATTAGTGATGTTAGGGAAGGTCTACTCGCACAAGATGACTTTTCTAACATCAAAGCCGTACTTATTTTACATATAAGCACTCCACTTTTCAACGTCCGGCAAACGCGTCTGCAAAATTTCCGCCGCCTTATGTCAATTTTATTTTGATAAATATTATGGATATTCAGCGGCTTATTTTTGTTTTTATGATACTCACGTAGTATCTTTGACGCCTTTTGAGACGAGCGGAGCTCAGTATGTCGAAATACGGCCGGAAATCTTCGGCTGCTGAGCCGCTACTTACGAGTCTTGAAGTCCATCTCAAACAAATAATGAGTAGTGCCTCAACAGCACTGCGCTTACTGAAAGTAACAGAAAGGAATTTTACCGCACTGCAGCAGGTGGAGGCAGACGCAGCAGCGGAAACATGCCTTACAAATCTCACAGACTCGCAAGTAGTGACAAAAAATCTGCTCGAGGCAGTTAGGCTAGTAGGCGCCAACGCAGTTGCGACTGTTAGTAGCCACAGCAGAACGTGCCATCATCTCAGAGAAGAAAAGTAATCAAAGAGGGCGCGACAACTCCCCACTAGGAACCGCATCTCAGCAGGGTCCTAGCGCGAAAACAGTCAGACGGAAAATATTACGGAACGCAAATAGAGTGGCGAGACAATTTGTAAATAGTGGCGCAGAGCAGCCTGCGAAGACGAATCCAACGGAATCTACACCTGAAGCCATGGCTACTGCAGACACAGCAACTGCAAATCTACGGACGCATCGGGAAACAACGAAACAGGCACACAGTGTCGCCATCCCAAGCGACTGTGGTGACAGGATCCTTTCGGAGAATCACAAACGCCTACAGACACGCAAACGCTCAGAGCCACTGCCTACAGCTTCGAAACCACCTGACAAATCAAAAAAGCGCCCAGGGTCTCAGAGGCAAAATACGTATAAGTCAATCCTGCGGAGTCCCATACCTAGCTAGCTGTGACAGCTGGCATCGAAAGACGCCCCCTTCTCTCAGTAATCGACACTAGTTCACAATAGCCGTATTAAGGTGTGATGAGGTATTAACATCCCGGTGGAGAAGAACAGGGAAGAGCGCCGCGCACGAGAACCACTTTTCCTGAAAAGGTTTTTATAGCTTGGATCTCTTGCAGCGTGCTGCAGTGGGGAAAGTAAGAAAATCCTCAGCGGCATCGTCGGACTCTGCACCGATAAATAAATAAGTAGGGGGGGCAAAACTGCCGGAAACAGATCGACAAATAGAATCCTTTGCCCACACAAAAGAGGCAGCAGCCGGATCGGAGTGGGTGCAACTGTTGCTCATGTAATAGAAGCATCCTTCCCCATCTTAGTGCTAACTAGTGATAAACTAGCAATTCGTCTGCACACACGTAGCCATAGGAGAAGTAATTTACTTATCTGCACATCTGGTAACTTGTCTAGGCCCAGAGTAGGGCCTGGGAAATTAATTTACTCACACGCCCAACAGGGCGTGGCTTTTTCTTTTCTTTTCTTTTTTTTCTACTTATTTTGCTATATTTTAAGAAAATATTCTGGGGTCTAGCCAGCCTCCATATTTCTTATTTTTGCCAATCTCTTAACCCCTATGGAGCGGTTTGTACCGTATACGAACACTTTGACCACTCAGATCATAGTACATTCACAGCTCGAACTGACAAGACTCGTTGCAATCGCACATCGAAGCTTCGCACGCCCACCACGATAGGTACCATTAATGCTCAAGAATGTATTTTGCACATATTCCTATTATATACACCTTACGCACGGGGCATTTCGTTGTGAGCGAATCCCCAAAGTTGCTCGAGTCATGGGATACCGGAATATCCAAGTACACTAGATATCAGAAAGTCCCGTACTCGTGTGGATAAACTGTATAAGATAAATAAACCCTAAGCTAGATATACCCGGAACGGTCTCGGACGGTCTCGGAGTCTAGCCTACCTGTGACACAGCGTGTGTCACAGTACGAACCTACAGATCAGTCAGCAGTCCAGTGTTGGTCCTAGGGATCTGTCATAGGGGCCTGACCGGGACTCCCAGTCAGGGCTGCCTATACAGATTTCAGCACACCACCCCAGCACTGTGGGTGGTGACTGGCTAGGAGAGTCAGAAAATGTAAAGCTGTAAGTGCTAGGGCAGGAGCCAGGGTGACAAGGCCTAACTGCTAATCTAACTGTGCAATTCTGATACACAAATTAGAACCCTCTAGCTAGCACAAGAGCAGAAACTCACAGGCAATTAAGGTCCTGCTAAACTACTGAAAGGCTCTGTGTCAGCAAGTCAAATTGAAGATTTCAAAGGTGTCAAAGTAAAACCATAAACCAGATTGAAGAAGTCTTTGAGGTCACAGGAGTTCTGCACACCACCATGTTGGTGTGCCTCCAGAGTGAACAAGAAGTCAATCGACAGCACCAAAGTAGTCGGC
This sequence comes from Cymbomonas tetramitiformis, assembly GCA_001247695.2. Lineage (NCBI taxonomy): Eukaryota > Viridiplantae > Chlorophyta > Pyramimonadophyceae > Pyramimonadales > Pyramimonadaceae > Cymbomonas > Cymbomonas tetramitiformis. Next base: position 3,680 of record LGRX02033528.1, read on the forward strand.
GGCGGCCTCACTTAAGTCCGATCCGAAGGGAGGATTCCCGAACGGACCTCTCTCATGTAGAGCCATACCGTAAAAGAAGGCCATGTCGAAACTCAAATCTGCCCGAGCAAGGTCCTGAAAGATGTCAGGGGGCTCAGGCGGCTCAAGCAGTGGCACATTGTCAGCCAACGAGAAACCTTGAGCCGGGATCACAGAATCAACAAAATCATTCGTAGAGTAAAATGACGGAGTTTCCCAATCGAGATTACCACCAGGCGAAGGCATCTCCGTAGCCGGTGCACATGCCAACACAGCAGAAGCCGTGGAAGCTGAAACAGCTACACCCGCAAAAGAAATACAGAAGAGAGAGAGCACCGCGAGAGCGCCGATTGCCGGCGTGCCAAAGCCGAAAGGCGGCACACCGCACCCGATAGTACTGACCGGAGCCCGTGGCTTCACCGCGAAAGCACCGTCGGCGAAATCCTCGTAGTCGTCCGTGTCATAGCCCGTCAGGTCAGACGGGTGGACGGCGGCGTGATTTACTGTTTGCACGAAGCCTCCGAACTCACCGCATGTCGCCTCCGTGGTGGTTACCCGCGCCGATTGAGTTGGCGCGGGCTGTACATCCTTTACCTGCGAAACAGGCATAGCAGGGGCCGGCACGGCGGACGCCGATGCCGCCGCACCACCTGCCGGAACCTGCCCCTCCGGTGTGATCCCCGCCGCAGCGGCGGGGCCACACACCAGAGCCGATGCATGCTCCTCAACCGCACTCCCAGGAACAAAGGACGCGTGAGTGTAATGTACCTTTTCTTGGGCGGCCTGAACTTCAGTGGTGAGGGCATCAAGCCGCCGCAAGATGTCCTCGTCGCCCGCGCCGTCGGCCGCAGGCTGCACGCTGAAGCCGTAGGCCGACACGTCGATGCCGCCAACACCGCCCGCGGAAAGCACAGCGGGAGGACCGTAAGCCGACGCCGCACGGGCGAAGGCCTCCGGACCATCATCCGCAGCCTCCTGGAAGACCTGCACAAGCGCCAAGGTGTGGAGGCCCTCCGCATCCTCCTCCTCAATAGGAATGCAGAAGGCCGCTGCCGTGGTCGACGAATGCTGGCGCCCACCAAGAGGGCAGTCGCGGTACGCGTGATAGGTGTCACCTTTGCCCGCTTTCCGGCAGCGGTGGCAGAGGGGTTTCGCCTTCATGTTGTCCCTGTCGAACCCCACAGGTGGTGCCGCGTGCACACCCACCCGATGGCCTCGCGGATGCCGCTTACTCCGCGGCTGTTGCTGTTGCTGCCGTTGGGCCGCGCCCGCACGATTGCCTTGCACGAGCGCCTTCAAGGCGGCGATCTCGTCGAGGAGAACGGCGTACTCAGACGACGTGATAAGCGCGGAGGGCTTGCCGCCCGCCCCCAGCGTCTGCTTTTCACGCACTGTCACCCCATCGTCCGACTGCGCCCAGGCCTGAAAGATAGCCACGACGAGGGCCTGAAGCGAGCGGAGAGTGACCCCGCCGAGGTCACCCGCAAGCGGGCACCGCACCTTCACCGCCGCGTAGAAGACCGGGTCGAGGCGGTTGTAGAGCGACAGCTTGCGGCGGGGTCTCGTCGGTGGGCTGCCAGTCAGGAGCACGGTTATCCCGCACCAGACGTTGCTCACGAGCCAAGATGGGCTGCGGGTCAACGCCTGCGGGATAACGTAGAGCCGCGTGCTCCTGCTGGTGGCTCTCACGTAGCGCGGCAGGCACGCTCCCCTTGATGATGTCGACAAGGGCACGACGTCCATCTCGGTCAGCCGAGGAGTCCGTACCGCGAAGCCAGGTGTCCGCCACAGAGTTGCGCTCCACGACGAGGGCCAACACGTCGTAGAGAAGCCCATTAACCTTCTCGACAACCAGAGAGGTGGGGTCGTCGAGGTCAAAGGGAGTCAAATCCAGCCCAGCGGACTGAAACTCGGTACGAAGCTGCACCACCAGCTCGGAGAGGCGGTCCGCGTCGTCAGTGCCACGATAATGATGTTTCTTGGAACCAAGGATATCCTCGCGGATACCCTTGGCCCAAGCCCGATGTAAACGCCCCTTGTACACCGCGTCAACCGTGGCATGTTGGTCGACTAGGTGCTTCCGCAACGCGACAGCGGTGTCGGAGTTGCTGGAAGCAGCAGGGGGCACCACAGGTGGGGTGCTAGCGGTCGGAGTGTCCCGAACCGCATCCAAAAGCCGTATTGAGGCGTCCAAATCGGAGTCCTTCAATAGGCGTTTGCGAGCTCGAGTAGATGTTGCCATACTTTTGAAAGCCAGAGAAAAGATGATGCGCGGCAGCACGTTTGGGTGTTGTGGCGGAAATGGAACGAAGACGTAACGGCAGAACGTGCGGAGCGGCGAAAAAAGCGTAGGGCACTTGCAAATGTCGGTGTGGTCGAAGGTGTCCGGAGCACCAGCCCAAAATACGTGAACCAGCGGGATCAGTGCAGGTAGAAGAACGTAAATGAACATTGCCAAAACCAAGCAATAGCAACGCGCGGTGCCCATGACTCGCAGCCGTAAAAGACGTCTACCGTAAAGCCATGTCCCAAATCCTAGTCGCACCCAAACGCGCAAGTGCGCACCACCTCTTCAAGCGGCTGCTTAGCCAATCATGGCCAAGATAGCAAGTGGAAAGAAAACGTGGATGGGGCCACGACCTACCGGAATATCCAAGTACACTAGATATCAGAAAGTCCCGTACTCGTGTGGATAAACTGTATAAGATAAATAACCCCTAAGCTAGATATACCCGGAACGGTCTCGGACGGTCTCGGAGTCTAGCCTACCTGTGACACAGCGTGTGTCACAGTACGAACCTACAGATCAGTCAACAGTCCAGTGTTGGTCCTAGGGATCTGTCATAGGGGCCTGACCGGGACTCCCAGTCAGGGCTGCCTATACAGATTTCAGCATGGGATGTAATATGTGTGAAATCTATCCTAAAGTGTGAGAAATCGCGGTGTTGGTGGTATACATCGACATGGGTATGCCGGTTCAATGGTTTGTATAATATCACATCACTATGCACTTCATACGGGTCATATATACGATCGTTCCTGATATTCATTTATTGCTAAAAACACTCCATTTACGCCTTAAGTATGGAAAACATTGTAAAACTAATGTTTTTTTTCTTGTTTTTTGGTGTTTTTTTCGCCTACTTGCTTGAATATTTCGATATATCGACGCGTTTGGCCAAAAATATCATTACCTATTCCAAAACACGAATAAAGGAGATTGTTTTATGGTCATGGGATGACTTATTACTCGATTATGCGGTTGCGAGAACTCAAATTTCACAAATTTGGTTCCTGGAACGGCATGTTTTTTGCTTATATATTGTCGATATATCGTTGTATATATCATGTGCGCATGCATGCAATAGCTCAACATGACCGTCTATGGGTTGTGGAACATATCTCGAATCTCGTGCACGTAACATGATACCATATACCACGAACACAGTGCATTTGTAAAATATATGTTTTTCGCAAAAGGTTCCATCCGCTCCATAGGGGTTAACTTTTAAAACCAGCCAGCTTTTCTCCTTAATCCCAGACCCCACCCCCCCCCTGGGAAGTCATTGCTCTTCTTCTTAGCTGCAGTTTTCTCTTATTGGCACTCCCATCGTATGTGCTGTGTGTGTGTATGTATGTGCATGCATGTGTGTGTGTGTGTGTATGTATGCATGCATGTGTGTGTGTGTGTGTATGTATGCATCATCTGGAAAATGGCGAGGCGATCCGGGATCGTTCTTTTCGTGATCCGGAACGGGATCGATCCCGGGAGGGAAGTTTCTTACGGGATCGATCCTGGAACGCCCCGGGTACGGGAACGATCCTGGAACGCTCCAGGTACGGGAACGATCCTGGAACGCTCCAGGTACGGGAACGATCCTGGAACGCTCCAGGTACGGGAACGATCTTGGAACGCTCCAGGTACGGGAACGATCTTGGAACGCTCCAGGTACAGGAACGATCCTGGAACGCTCCAAGTACTGGAACGATCCTGAATCGATGGGGGGACACTCATGATAAGTCCAAGGGTCGGTTCAAGCATTCAAGGCAAGTACCATGAACCGCACATTAAAAAAAAGGTAGACTTTCACAAGGCTAGAAAGCAGGAGGCAAATTCAAAAAGAAAAAATCAACAAATCCACATAAATAGATACACCTTTGAGTACACACGCTACTTCATTTGCATATGTTCATACGGTCTCCACTAAGATGGTATCACTGGCTATTATACTCTTCTTCTTTCTCATCTATACTTCCCACTCCTATAGCGTTTTGGTGTTGGGGTATTTTTGTCAAAGCTGCAAGCCACTTGGTTGGTTGCGCAAGCTTCACACGCGATTGTGTCGTATTCCATCTTTTAACTTGGGTAAACAATCTTGAATACTCCTTGCTGAAGGTGTTTGGCACCTCTGTCTGCACATGCGATAGTGCCACAGTGAGTAACAGTTGAAAAGAACTTATGCGCAAAAAACAACAAAGGGTAAATAAGTACTTACCACAGCTTGTGACTTCGTGCACGAGTTCTCATTTATTTCATACTCGACGGCCTAGTCTTTCAAGCTTGGGCCACTGGCCATCTGGCTTCTAGAGTTTTCTTTCCCTTTTCTTCTATTGCTCGTGCTGATTTTTTTGTCTTATTATCCGCATTTTTTTCCTTTTTGGGAAGGTGATGCTTGCTTGTTGGTCCCCGAGTAGCGCACGTCCATGTTTTGAGTGGCCATCCTGAGGAACGAATCGTGGTAAAGCTCAACACACATAAGCTGACATGCTGAGCTCAACTGAGAAGCAAAGCAAAGCAAACAGCAAAGTTGGGCAAAGCTGAGTCGAGTTGAGCAGAGCTTAGTCGAGTTGAGCTAAGTTGAGCTAAGTTGAGCTAAGTTGAGCTTAGTTGACACGCTGACAGGAGCAAAGCTGACACGCTGAGCTGATATAAGCTAACAAGCTAAACTAAGCGCAGCTGACAAACCGAGTTGAGCTGACACACAGTTACAGGTACGGGATAATATAGCATAGGCTGGAATATGTGTGTATATGTGTGTGCCTGTTGTGTTATTCCTATGCTAGGATACGCGTGTACCTCTCTGTGCGTGTGCTATGCGTGTGGTAGGATATATGTGTATCTCTATACCACTGTACCACAAGATCTAAAACACGGGAGCACATATGTGGAAAATTATTTTTGCAACGAAATATTACACCTCTTTGTGGCGCGGCGGGAGACAAGTGGTCACAGACACAAGAGTGTCAGACCTACTCAAACCCAAGATGCCATACATTACAACAAGGCCAATACCTTGTTGCTCGCGGATCAAGGGCGCTCCAAACAAACCCACAGACCAAGGGTGCAGGCGCCTTCTTCTACAAGAGTAGAAAGCGTGACCACAATGGTTCCTTCAATGGCGCAGTCACCAATGTGTGGCCAAGGGAGTTCGTTTTTGCAACGCCACAAAGGAGGTGTAATATTTTGATACCTATGCTAAATAAAATAATTCTCTTAAAATAATTCTAAAATAAGTCTATACATTAAAACAAAACAGTATGATAAAAAGAAAATAAACCACCACTCTAAGTGGGGTAGGATTTTACCTAAAGGGAATCCGGCCCAGTTCGCCTAATTATTACCCAGCAGTTCAATCGCGATGGTTCCACGCGACGAGGCCACAATCGACACGGCGTTCCACCTGCTTTGAGTCCACAGAGGCCTCAAGCGTGACACGATGCGTGGTACAAAAAAGAGAGGTGCCTCATTCTCAACGGTTCCACCTGCTTTGAGCCTGCAGGACCCTCATGCGTGACACGATGAGTGGTACACAAAAGAGGGGGGCCACAATCCACACGGCGTTCCACCTGCGCTTTGAACTGCGGGACCGCCATGCGTGATACGATGAGTGGTACATAAAAGAGAGGTGCCTCATTCTCAACGGTTCCACCTGCTTTGAGTCCACAGAGCCCTCATGCGTGACACGATGCGTGGTACAAGAAAAAAGAGGTTCCAACGGTTCCACCTGCTTTGAGCCTGCAGGACCCTCAGGCGTGACACGATGAGTGGTACACAAAAAAGGGAGGCCACAATCGACACGGCGTTCCACCTGTTTCGAGTCCGCAGAGCCCTCCTGAGTGACACGATGCGTGGTACAAAAAAGAGAGGTCCCTCATTCTCAACAGTTCCACCTGCTTCGAGTCCGCAGAGCCCTCCTGGGTGACACGATGCGTGGTACAAAAAAGAGAGGTCCCTCATTCTCAACAGTTCCACCTGCTTCGAGTCCGCAGAGCCCTCCTGGGTGACACGATGCGTGGTACAAAAATAAGAGGTGACACGAACGACACAGCGTTCCACCTGCTTTGAGCTCGCAGGACCCTCATGCGTGACACGTTGAGTGGTACACAAAAGAGAGGTGCCACAATCAACACAGCGTTCCACCAGCTTCGAGCTCGCAGGACCCTCATGCGTGACACGATGCGTGGTACACGAAGGGAGGTGGCACAATCAACACAGCGTTCCACCAGCTTCGAGCTCGCAGGACCCTCATGCGTGACACGATGCGTGGTACACGAAAGGGAGGTGCCACAATCAACACAGCGTTCCACCAGCTTCGAGCTCGCGGGACCCTCATGCGCGACACGATGCGTGGTACACGAAAGGGAGGTGCCACAATCAACACAGCGTTCCACCTGCTTTGAGCTCGCAGGACCCTCATGCGTGACACGATGCGTGGTACACAAAAGAGAGGTGCCACACAAATACTTTCTATTACGAAATATTACAAAGCGGTTGTGCAAAGTCAACATACAAATACACGTAAGCTACGTAAGCTACTTTGAAAGTCACTCTACCTGAATATCCTCGCGATTGAAGTCGTCCGCGTACCAAGGCCAACAGCTTCACAGGCTCCACGCTTGCGTCGATGGTCTTTTCGACTGACGAGCTGTTTCAGGCACAAAGGATTACACGATTCTTATTAACATCTAAAATCGTGTGACTGTGCAAGAAAAAGAAGAAATACTAACTAGCAAATTGTGCCGACAGGACAATTGAAAGCAAGTTTATTCAAGTGCAAAGTAGTCTAGCAAAATCATAATTGCATACTATTCGAGCAACTTGTCACGAGGCATATACCTGTTTAACTGTGAGGGCTATCCCTCATCGATTCGTTGAACGAGTGAAAAGCCCCCTGCCGTCACTATCCCGACACACACCCGACTCTCTTAATTAAAAGAAAGACTAAACCAAGTGCGATGCAATAAAAAACTCAAACAAGGACAAGAGCGTACCTTAAATTGGCTGGGTTAGGTTTCACCCCAGGGCGTGCCGAAGGCTAACGCACTCCCAGCCTCATTTGAGCGATCTGTCTATCTAAAACAAAGTTCGCATCGTCGGACCTTAAAAGCTACAAGCACCTATATCACTATACTACTTATGCAAGTGCAAATCGCGCTACAAGTTGCAAAGTTCAAAGGAAACAGTGCTCTGAGGATGATGCCACCACACTTGCGAGCAAAAGAGCGCCAAAGGTAGTGCCACACTATTCGTCGAGATACGTACCACCTCTGGGTTATTTTGAATGTTACTTTGCTGCGAGATGACACCCCACGCTTGGCAGTCTTGACATTCCTGTACCCGGCGGTACCACCAGGCGGCAATTAGCACAACAGTCGCAATGACTGCAAAAGACATGCTACGGAAAGCATGGACACATACCTTAGATTCCCAGTGTTTCCACACCACCAGAGCCCAAAAGCAATTGGGGTGGTAACTGGGATCGGCGCGTCGGATATTTATATCCCGCCTCCTCGCCAAGAGCCATGGGGCGGTTGTTATGCAATTTTGAGTTGCGACACTGGAACCTAGGCTGGGCCTTTTAAGAAGCTAAAAAGGCCCAGTTTTTCACAATCCAGTAAAAACATGCAAACAGGCACACACACCTGTAAAATTCTATCGAAGAATTCAATTCGAAAGCGCATTTTTCGAACTAGCTAGCCTAAAGGCAGAGAACGCACACAAAACAAGTACTTAAAAATCACTTAAACATCACGTAACGTGGGAGCTCCTAGCCCCACATCAAATGTCGAGCGTCCCTATACCAACTCACCTGCCCTTCAGGATATCACAATGAATCAAAGTGCGCAGGTAGATGCACCTTTCCGATCATGCTAAAAGGTTGTGAGCGCACCTGGCGGGAATGATGTCCGCTCATTCCGTGGGTGACCAACGGCCATGGACCATTTTCAAACGTGCTCATGGACTTCAAATTGCGAACACTGTAAGTGAATTACGAAAGGAAAATAGGTGCGCAGGCAGGATCTACTCTCAAAATTTCGTTCGAAAATTATGGGGTAAATCATAGTTTTGGGCAAGCGACAAAGTGCGTGGGTGTGTGGGTTACGTAAACACCAAACGCATCTTGCTTGCGGCGACCACGCAATGACCAACCACCTGCGGAAAATATACGGTACGCGAAAATATCAGAAACTATTTTATACTAGCAACACAATACAATCAAATTATTTAGGCTGATCTAATCAGAGTTTGCAGTGTGGTTTTCGGCTCCGTGCTTTCAAACTTCGGAGACGCACGTAAGACTAAATGGGAAGTCAAGAGCTCACGATACTCAAGGTGAGGTCATGGTCATCGCCAGTGACATTTCTGCTGATGTCATCGATTACTGGAACGCGAAGAAACGGTGCAGTGCGTTCGGGATTTCCGATGACGGTTACGATCCAAAGCGAAACGAGAACGCGGATCGCGGATCATCACCATCGTTATGAGCACGCTCTCAGGCGATTCAGGAACGGGGATCGTGACGTGTCGTCTTTGTTACACGAGCGCTCCACAACGGGGGGGAACGGGGAACAGTCGATTACGCATTCAGAACTGAACGCCGAATTCCAGATGATGCATGTGTGTATGCATGACTGTGTGTATGCATGCCTGCATGTATGTATGTATGCATGTATATGTGTGTGTGTGTATGTATGCATGCATGCATGCATGTATGTATGAAGCTATAGTGTATGTATGTATGTATGCATTTATTTATTTTTATGCATTTATTTATTTTTTGTATACTCTGTATATATGTATGTATGACGCGCGCCCCACTGATATCATCGCCTCCACTTCCGCGCGCTGATGATGATGATAATGATGTCGTTGTTGATGATGAGGATGATGATATGTGTGTGTGTGTAGCCATCATAACGGGAACGCACACTTCATTTACGCAGGACGCTGGGGATTGAACCCAGACCATCACGAACTTGATGATGGGACCCCGACCTCTTTCATTAGCCGATCAAGCATCGATGTGCATGCACAACACGTGCTATGATACTGCCGGGCGTGTGCGTTGTGTGGGTGGGTGCGCGTGCGTTTGTGTGTGTGTGATGTACTTCGATATAAGATAATCTATAGACATATGTGCTCGGCTATGATACTATATACTTTTTGTGTGAATGGTGGATGTTCACAATGCATGCATGTAAGTAACCAACATATAAGCATCGGGGTGACATCTGAATGAGATTGCGGTTCTTTCTCGCGGTATGATACCGAAAGCATGCCGCCAGCGGACACCAATATCACCATTGCGAGAACAGCATCCTCACGATCGATGCATGCATGCATGCATGCGTCATCAGTACAATATATAATGACGACACAATCGTACTTCGATATAAGACAATCTATAGACATATGCGCTCGGCTATAATGCGGCATACTTCTTGTGTGAATGGTGGATGTTCGCAATGCATGCACGTAGGTATCCAACATAATTATAAGCATCGGAGTGAAATCTGAATGAGATTGCGGTTCATTCTCGCAGTACAATACCCCAAGCATGCCGATAACGACGATAACGAATCACGCACCTCGCTTTCGTCCTGCGATTGTCCTCCGTTGCAAAAGACCTGCATCAGTCTCACACGCGCGCACATCATTCGACGCGGACGGTGTCGCAGCGCCAGCGCTCCATCTGATATCGCACCATCTGCGCATGGCGCACGTCCATCTACATTTGTCGTCGCGTCCCTCGATGCAGTTCTTCATGCAACATACCGCGGAATTGAGACGAGCCGCGCGCCCTCACATGGATCGATGGGTGCTACACATATGCTGGGTCGACTCGCATCCATGCATACAGTATCGTTTGCGACATTGTAAAGCGGAGCACGACGATAACGCATCACGCACCTCGCTTTCGTCCTGCGATTGTCCTCCGTTGCAAAAGACCTGCATCAGTCTCACACGCGCGCACATCATTCGACGCGGACGGTGTCGCAGCGCCAACGCTCCATCTGATATTGCACCATCTGCGCATGGCGCACGTCCATCTACATTTGTCGTCGCGTCCCTCGATGCAGTTCTTCATGCGACATACCGCGGAATTGAGACGAGCCGCGCGCCCTCACATGGATCGATGGGTGTTGCACACATGCTGGGTCGACTCGCATCCATGCATACAGTATCGTTTGCGACATTGTAAAGCGGAGCACGACGATTGCCTATTCTAAAAATATTACGGTGGGTATACCCACCGTAATTCGAAACTTTGCATGCTTGTACCGACCGCGCAAGTAGGCTGCGGGGGTCAAACCTATGAATTTTCTGTGTCCCAAGAGGTTGATTAAAGGCTGGAAAACTTAATTTGCACGACTCCGATAAGTTTTGGCCAAATGTCACACCCTTGAAGTTGGAGAAAGTACGGTGGGTAGGAATTATCCCTTACGGTGGGTATACACGATTAACGTTATTTGTAGACTGCTGGAGCTAGGTATAATATCGAGATACTTATTTTTTTCGTTATTTACTTTGATTTTGGTATATGACCGACGTACCTTGGGGTACACATGAGCTGCCGCCTCGCGGACCTCCACATATCGCACGTTCAAAATCAGGTAGCATGCACACCAAAAAGATGATATTCACACTGCTGTATTACAGGTGCACCACCGTTATTTCCTAAACTACGGCGCTGCATTCCTTGGTGATTACCTCGAGGCCGGGCTCTCTCAACTGGGTCCTGGTTCTCGACTTAGACTAAAGCTCGACTCGCGGGGTTTGTAGAAGGACGAGCGGTCACGTCAGAGGAGGGCGTTTGGGGCGGATCCCCCACCAAATATTCAAGAACAAAGTCCTCGCCCTTCTCAGGGTTATCTCCATCCAATTCGAACGTGATCCCGTATCGTTTTCCCGAGGGCTTCGCCGCGTCATATGACGTCACCACCGTTTCGAGAGGGTGCTGTTAGGGGTCCTCGCAAATATCTTAAAAATTTTGAATAGCACATTCCCTTCCACAAGCCCCGGCGGGCACGAGCAGCGTGCGACCTACCAAAAGCTCATTGAAGCTCATTGTTTTTAGGTTTTCTGAGTTTGGGTTTCGCTTTTTCTCACCGATAAGCCATTTCTGGCGCATGTGGAGGCTCCATAGAGGTTTATTGGAGTGTCTAGAACAAGTTGGCCACTGGTGACATGCCGTGATTCGCAGCCAATCAGCGGGAATTGTTAATACCCTTCGGGCGGGTATACCCACCGTAAGCACCTCTTACGGTGGGTATACCCACCCTTCGTAGAATAGGCACGATGACGCATCACGCACCTCGCTGTCGTCCTGCGATTGTCCTCCGTCGTAAAACACCTGCATCACACAGCCTCACACGCGCGGAGTAAGTAAGAACATCATCATACGTATGGCGGATGGTAATCGCCATGCAAATTGATATGCTAGGCTGATGTGCTCGCGAGCTATCAATCCAATTTCCAATACGATCGCGATGTATATTAGTATAGAACTGCCTAACTATGGTATCCATCGTAGATTTTAACATATGATGCGGTGAGCACCTCGAGCAGCGCATGCCACGTCATCGTCATTCATTCAATGCCAGCATCCCGCGCGAGCTGCCACCGGAGAAAACAAAAATCCGACGGACGGCGCGGCGCGATCAATTTCTGTTCCGACGTGGCGCACCGCGATGCTCGCATTTCTGAAAGACGCGCTTCGCTTCTGCGCCAGAACGCGAATGAAGCGCCATGGAAGCAGTTTGGTCAGCGCGTTGCAGGCGATGAAGGGTTGCGATCGCGCGCGGGTCCCAATCGACGACCATTTAAAATCAAAATGCCAAAGCGTGTCGGTCGTGGCGCAACCGAATCAATTCACGGAAAAAAAATACAATAAAACATTTACGCTAGCAAAGGGGACAAAGTCCTGAGAGTGCGGTATCCCTGCAAAGCAGGCTAGTGAAAACACCAGGGGCTACTCCCTCTGCTATAGCGCGCCCACAAAGGGGCTCAGCCCACTTTTCAGCAGGGTGACATCTAGAGAAAAAGCTAAGTGCTAGGCAATAAAAAACTCTAGAAGATGGAGAAGCTGCGAGAAAGACAAATCCTACTGTCCGGCTAAGCTCGCTGAATATCAAACAGATAAACACATAACTAGTGTCTGGCCGAGGCTTTATGCTCTCGGAAACCCAGACAGTGAAACAAGTCTGTACTACTGTACTGTACTACTGTACAGTACAGTGCTAGGATGTCACGGACACGAGACGGAAGCAGGGTCAGGCTAGGGGCTAGTCAGAGCCCATAATAACTAAGCCTAAACCCGAAGTCCAGCATTATTGCAGGAGGGTTTGAAGAAAGTCGTTTGATTGTTGCACAGCTTCTGTTTCTGTCATGGCTTCACTGCTCGAGATGTCAACTGTATGCGGGTCAGTGTTTAAGGTGGTGGTGGTGTTTAACAAAAACACGTCTCGCCTATTTTTGGTGTGTTGCCTACAAATTCTTGAAAGTTTTTTAAGGAGAGGTTTAATCTTGCCACGGGGAACACCTATCGTGTTGAGGACAGTACCAAAAAGAGGAGGGAGGTATCCCATGAGTGTAAGAACTTTGGGCCATTTCACGGTGCTTATGAAGGGCTTGGAATTTGCGTTGGTGATTGTCGTGTCGTGGTGACCACCATAATAAGGCTCAATATCACTCTGATGATAAGGAGGGGCTTGAGTGGGCCATGGGCAAAGCGAAGAGGGAAGTACTTTGTCGCTTTCGTTCAGAACTTCATTCCAAATATCAGGGCTGACTCCTGTGTATTCTAGCCTCTTCTTCGTGACTCTGGACTTAGGAAGGACGTTGAGGAACCATCTGACAATCTTTTTCTGTGTGGGCCTCCAGTCAAAGGCTGGTTGAGTATCACTGGGTGCACTGTCTATAGCTATGATAACAACATCCGAAAAGTCATCCTTATAGCATCCACCACCTGGGAGAACGTAGGGGTCATCACCCGTCCAATAGCCATGTGGGATAAATGGAATAGTGTTATGCAGGAATCTGAAAACAAGTTTAAAACCTTTGTCGAACCATCTTTTTTGGTTTTTGGGAGACAGCGGAAGAATCCATGTTCCTGAAAATCCGGGGACGGTGTTGGCCGCTTTATGTCCCATTTCCAAGGTAGTCATAACCGCCGAAGATTTGCCCTTTTCTTTCCCATCAAAGGGGGGATTTCCATAAACGATTCTGCCGATGCCTGTTATCGGATCCACGTAGGCATCCCAAGCGAGACCATCAAAGCCAATTTTCCCATGATGGCACGAGAAGGGCCTGAGGGCTTTTTTCATTCTTGTGGTGGGTATGCATCTTCTCGAGTGAATTCTAAAAAAAATGTGGAGGGCTGCGATCGCATGCGCTTGCCCCATCCGTTGGGATTCGCGCTTTGCTGCTGCTGCTGCTGATTGAATGACAGAATGACAGTATGAATGAATGACAGTTTACGAACAGGACCACTAGGTCTGTAGACCTAGGGAATAAAGGTCAGAGGTAGGTAATTTGGTCCGGTTCCAAATCATAAGGAGCAGCAATACCTAACCCCTAATGCTAATGATTACGTAATAAATGGCAGTACCTCTGACGCGATGGGGGATGATTGGGGCGTCACGCGTCACCCTCACGCATCACGCCTGCGCCGAGACCGAAGAAACCATTTGATGGCTAATCGTTTCCAATGGATACTGTATGGGTGCCGCGGCCGCGGCCGCTGCCTGTCATCGAACATGCCGATTGAGATGCCGCTGCCGATAGCGATACCGCATCCAAATGGATGCCGCGTCAGACATGACACGAGGTACTTATGTATGTAGGTATGTTGCGGGGCACCCACTATCGGGAAAGCCAATCAGAACATGCCAGCTCAAAGATGCCATTGCAATACGACTTTTGTAAGTGCACAAATGGCAAAACACCATAGGTTGTCGATGACGAGCGAGCGACAACACATCGCGTCAAACTTCGAGGACCAATAATAATTGACATCGTCAATGGTCGATCGTGTCACACCGAAAGTTATTTAGCATGAGAGAGCCCATTCCGGGATAAGTAACAGTCTCGGCGCTCTCAGGCGAAAATGATACGTCTAGCAATAGCCACAAGGAGCCTGTGACAAGGCCCGTACAACGAATTATTCGTAGACGAGATCGAAGATTTTGACTGAATTCAGCAGATCAGACGTCGTAGTTCTGAAACGGTCCAACGGAAGAACCATTGTCCCAAGAACCTTTGTCAAAGAAGCTTTCCAAACCATCGGTAACTTTTATCCAAAACAAGTGTGCAATCATTACAACTGTATGAATCTGGGAATCTGTGATACTTTTCGAGAATTTCGTCTTGTTTTTTAAGTCTATCGGGGGTTAGAGAGAGCGGATATAGCCAACCGTAAATACGTTGCTTTGTTCATTCAAGAACACAACCATGCCTAATATTTCAGCAGTCTCCACTGAACATAGCAGTCGCTCTTTGGTACATCGCCGCCAAAATGTTGCGGATAAACCCGTCCGCCCACTTGCCGCCTTCCCGGACGTGAGAAGACGCTTTGAACAACGGCGAAATATTTCACAGGTATTCTTTAACTTTGTTATCTTTGAAACAGTAACAATCCTAATATATCTGCACCTACTCGACATCAAATGGTTAATTTACAACCGCGACTTTGCCAGGTGTTGAAATTACACGGGCTCTTTAGATCTAAACTCGCATCATTAAACTTCTGGAACGGTTTTGCGAGAATATAATTAGAAGCGTGTGGATTTAGGTTGCGGCCCTCGTACACCTTGCGTTTCTCAGGGTTCTCACTTCATATGTTCGTGACTGCAAAGACTTGCTCAAGGCGCATATCTCCTTAAGTGCGATAGTCTCGCACGTATGCGAGGTAGGCTGCCACAGAATTTATGGTGGAACCAGATCACTAGACGAAGCATGACATCGCCTCGCCACCCCTGTTCTCACTGGCATTGATTCACGCTCTAGTATTCCCAGGTTGCCCCATATGTCACGCTGGTGTGCTGCTAATCTGAGAGAAGAATGGACCTTTTGGAACAGGCTGCTCAATTCCGCAGAGTGCACAAACCTTGCTCTGTTTCTGTCACCGTGCCGAGTGCCGAAACCAGCGCCGCTGACAGCGAGAAGCCCAAAAAGGCCACTTTCACCGACGCAAATTTCCCATTGGATCCGGAGGTACTGAGCTGGTTTGCTTGATGACCTTGATCGCACGGTTTTGGCCACAGCGTATTTTCAGTCTTGTTTTTCTACGTTTATGCGGATACCGTGTCACAAACGGCAGACCCTTCAAGTTCTCGTTTTCTCGTGCTGGAGGCCATGCGTAGTCGTCCTTACCGCCTTTTGCAGGGGTATATTTTCTTCCTATGCGGGTATCGCCTGGGAGTGCCTCAAGTCCCTGATGGGGAGGCGCGCTGACGAACAGGGTCGAGTTTATCATCTCGGAGTGAAGCGTGGAGAGGTTACAAATCGTATTCTTTCAGTCGGTGATAGTGATCGAGCGCGCCGGCTCGCGGGTGCGTTCCTCTGAGGATACTCGGCTCACCTTCTATGCCGGGCTTGTCACTGTGCCCGACGCACGCCTGATGCCGTCGTCCTTGCACGAGTCCTGCCAACCGTACGCGGGAGTACCAAAGGGGAAACATCCGCAGGAGGATCGTTTTTTTCGAAACGGTTGCAGGGTCGGACGCCTAGCTCTACATACCAGCGGGGCCGCGGGGGCATCACTGCCCATCGCTCCGCTTTAGTCCTTCCGTCATCCGTTGTCTCCGTGCGAAACTCACAAAACTCGGCGCCGACGTCTTGGGAGTTCCGAATCGCGAGCCTCACGCCGTGCTCCCCGGCGGGTGTGCCGCCGCAGGGTTGTTGGACCCGCCCGTCGAAGGAGGGGACCTATTCCATGCAGAGAGCAGCCGGGGCTTCAACGTTTATACAGGCCGCAAACTCGGGGTACCAATAACCATTATTAGCACCGGCATGGGCATTCCGATGATGGATTTCGTGGTCCGTGAGACGCGCGCCATCGTGGAAGGACAGATGGCGTTCATGAGGCTCGGCACTTGTGGTCTGATTGACGCTACGTCTCCGGTTGGTACCGTCTCGGTCGCCGCCAAGGGTTCGGTACGTTCCTCTGTGACGCTTCTTGGCACGGCCTTTTAGGTAGAGCCACAACGCCTGCAAGTGATGTGGGAGGGCCACCTGAGTGGGATGCAAACTTTGATGCAAAGATCGTCAACTTGCCTCCTGCGGACCAAAAAGTCTTCGAACTCAAGTTAGGATTCAGCGTCACGCCTATCACGAGGGTAGGAGTTGAGAGCTGACGGGGACCAGCCTCACAGCATGATGCGCCGTGTGAGGCAGAGACGGGGGACCTTCTCCGGGCGGGAGCCTTCGAGTGTTGTGGAGACGTTTGCCCTTCCGCAGGACGTCTCCTATCCGCCCTAAAGAAATGCTCGCATGGCTTTGCTATCGCGTTAACCCTACGCTATTTCAGTGTTCGGTGGATACTGGGTACCTGTGCCACGCGATATACAGCCGAGTCTACGACTCAAGGTCCGGTGTCATCAGGGTCGGTCTGAGGCGTTGCATGTCATCGAGCCCAGGGCGCAGCTTGCGGAGGAGTGATGTGAGTACAGCTTGCGGCTGTTTGGTGGTTGGCCTAGAAGACGGTGACTTGGGGGTCTCCCATTAGGGGCGCAAAGAAAACCCAGAGCTCTCGGCACGGGAGTGTACCTGCTGCAGCATACTATGATGCGGGCTGGAGTCTTTTTAAAATGTGATGTCCCAAATGCCATCTTGTGAGACGTACTGCACGGGGGCTCAATGGCAGGTTTTCGTCCGCCGGGAGCCAGACGCCTTCAGCGATGCCGATGTGGAGCCTTACCGGATTAGCTTGCCGATTCCGTGTGACGAGACCCTTTCCGCGATCGCCGTAGCCGAGCTGAAGGAGCAGATGGGCGATTTGAGCAACGTGATCACCGGGTTGAATGCGAGCGCGGATTCCTTCTATTCCTCTCAGGTTCCTCTCCCGTGAGCGCGGACGAGCCGCCACACCCCTTAGCAGGCTGCGGCTGCACAGTCAATTATGCACCCCTTCGTCCGAACTGCTCGGTCCACCACGTGAGGGGCCGCGTGGTGTTGAGCTGTGGAGCTACTGGAAGTTGGGTGGAGCTTAGTGAGGGGAAGGGGGGAATGCAGGCGCGCCAAGGTGCTGCATTTGATGATAGGAACGGAGGTTTGATGGACGAGCTCTTGGGGCGATATCCAGGGGTGTGTTGTCCAAAACCATATCATTTTGATAGTTTGATGAATCATTGGGTGGGGAGGCATCCGGCGGTATGCCATCTCAATTCATAATGCATTCGAAGTCCTTATGGATTGTTTGGTGGGCAGCAATCTGGAGGAATGCTGTCATTGATACTTTTAGGTAGTGTCTGGCGCGTTCAACGGTGTGCAGACCTTATCCTAGGGTGAAATCTGAGTGCCACCTGTCGGCATAAGGTGGGCACAGCCACGCGCTGAGCCCCACCAGGGTGGTGGGAGCGCGGCTTTCGGGTGAGCGCCGTTGGCACGACTGCCCCCCTCATTTGACTTGACGGGTGTTTTCTTTCAGCTGACGACGCTGGAGATGGAGACCTTTCACCTCTATGACCTTGCACGGGTCAGCCACGGCAGCGTCATCGCAAGTGCCGCTGCCATTGGCCTTGCGCAGCGCAAATCCAACGATTTTATTGATGTAGTCCCCTCCTCCACCCCTGGGATCACAAAGCCCCAACATGTCCCTTCAGTAGGATAGCCCTCACTCCTCTTGTGGTTTATCACACCTTGATATGATGGACTTGTTGCCTTGACCTAAGATGATACTTGTTTCAGTTGGTATTTTGGCAATGGTATTTACAAGGAAGGTTTTCATTTTCTGCTTGTCAATCTGCTGATGTGCGGCTGTTGTTTTCTTTGCACTCTTTGAATCTATGACACTTGACAAACGTTTTGCTTGTCTTGCGATCTGGAGAGCAGGATGTCAGTTGAGAGTACAATACTTTTTAGACAAATTGTGCACGATCAAGTAGCCTGCTTACGCGGGTCTGGATTGAGGGAATTATGCAGGCATCAAGGATAGCAGAGCTTGAGGAGCGCGCTGGTGAAGCCCTTTTAAGAACTCTTGTGAAATGCGAATTGGAAAACGATGATGATGGCGGTTGTACAGACAGCTCCATCAGAGTGTGGTGAACAGCTCAAGGTCATACGACAGGTGTATTTGCATGGGGAAATTTACATTATTATTTATTGCAACAAATTCACCAGTTGGCATCACAATTAATGTGATTGATTGCAGTGAAGGGATACACTTATCTCTCTAAAGTGTAGTCACTAACACTTCTCTTCTACACAACATGCAGCACTGACTAGTATTGTGCATATGCATGTTGGAGGCTGAACCATCTAAATCTAATCGTGTAGATACAGTCCCAAGTTCTTCCACAGATTTACCCTGTAAGATGTACAACTATTGTTGTATTGCTATTTATGCTACGGTTGCACAAAAACTAGTAGTATGTGTTTGCAGTTTTCTTGGCTAAACCCCAGACCTTCGCCGGTCTCTCAAGTCAGTTTCTCAATTGCTTTATCGATTGTATCCTAGATAGATGGAAGTGGGTAGAAATCAGTAGGCGTCATCATGGTCTTGCACTTATCGTAGTATAGAGACCGCATGCTTCTGATCTTCACAGACACTCGGAATGATTCATTCAAGCTCCATAGACCGAAATCAAGTGATATGCATGAGCACGTATCAGTCATGTATGATTCAGGGTGGAAGACTTGTGGCGCAGCGCCATTCCGCCATACTGTTTTGTGTCACATAGCAGGCACAGAAGTCTCACAATGTGGAATCTCGTAATGGTACATCCGCGTGTGGCAAACACTACTGCCACAAATTAGTGCACACGAGCTCGTTTCCTCACCTGTGCGCGACGACCAAAACTTGTTTGCCAGATCGCGGTGTTGTATCTCATTCTTGCTTCGGTAACTCCGCGTGAGAGTGCGAATAGCTGCGAATTATGCTTCTTCGGTCTGGAAACATTCACCCCTGACATAATTTCTCGCCACACGTTTATACATCTTCGATTCGAATCATGGATTCGTTCGACACATTATATGCAGCAGAGTACCGCAACCTTCACTAGCGATTTGGGGGAAAGAGCCGTCCCGAAAGGAGAAGACAGAAACGTCTTCGGCCTTCAGAATTACGTTGACCGTTCGCAATACAACCTACCTGACATTTCGTTAAATCATACATACATGAAACGATCTTGCTTCGTTGGATCACACAAAAAGACGTATACGAATTAATATTAGAATATAGTTCCCCACGACACAAGCTAGGGCCACCGACGATGGTAAACTGAATATGACAGTGATGACTGTACGAACACCTCGAAGTCTCATTTATTCCAACACATTACTTTATGCATAGTGAGACGCATCGATTAATTACTTATTTACTCTATTTACCCGATCGCATCACCACCTCTACCTAAAAAACGAACATCACTAAGACCGTCAATTTACATATCTCACCTAGGCCTTTGCTGACCCAATAATTTCATGGCCCAGATCGTGTGCGGGTTTGAACCAACGACATGGCAAACGTGAAAGTCTACGTTGATAAATTGTTTGTGGCAAGCGCGTTGTGCCACGTCACCATTCAACGTTGCGTTCAAAGTGGAAGTCATCACGAGTTTTCAAACTGCTAATTTGATGCGTTTGACAGCTTGACGATCACTTAGAAGCAGAAATATATGAAGAATTTGAAGGGGAAATTCCGATGGCCGAAGCATTGACCCTATATCTGAAGGTCAAGCTTACAAAATCGACATGTATTCATCTTTATAAAATGCATGAATCTTAAACAGAGTCCGTTGCTACCTTATCACAAGCTATTAGTGACCCTCGAAGAAATAACACCACCATTCACCACATATGCACTTCGCAGTACAGTTGTATGATACTGTGCGCATACACAATTGAGAGACGCGCTTTAAATTCACTGGAAGAATAAAACATGTAGGGCTCACGTTGATTGCGGAAATGACATTGCATGTGGAAGATCATAGTATCATCATCATCCAGTGTCCCCGCCCTTTGAATTTGCGCGCATAGTGTTGCCTCGGCCTCGCCCCTTGCCCCGCCGCCGTCCAAACTGTTGCGGAAGATTGCCCTCATGTTCAGCACAGATATGATCCTGCCAACCAAACTCACTCTACCACATTATTCTAAATGCCGAGCATAAGCTAGACATCGACTGGGCTGAGTCTCTGTAACCAAATCATCCCATCCTTATTCTCCATCTCCAGTCTGTTGCAAGGCAACCATGAGGTGCAGTGACCACGTTAATCTAAGAATCGATGTGACTCTCCCTGATAAGGTGCAGAGATCACTCCAATCTAAGGCTCCATTCTCACATGTGTTGGTGAATTATTACTGCACCACAGTTGTAGCACCCACACGCGCATGCATGGTGAAACACATTCTCGGTCTGCTGAAAAGGGCGGAACGGTGAGGGGGACCTCATTAATTTGTTCATATGAAGCGGTATGCAATGGCTCTGACAATGGCTGAGGTAAACAGCAACCGTGCTAACTTGGCCCTTGCAGACGGCTGCAGCCGACGGCGTTGTGGAAATGGGGCAATATTCCATGCTACGCAGTGCCAAGACCCAAAGGTCACTTTTTGCTGGGCAGCACGCATGGAAGGCGAACCTGCAAGTGCTTCCATATCTCGAGATCGAGAGGACACCTAGCAATGGCACACCAACCCATCAGGGAGCCTGCAGGTTAGGGTAAACTGGATAGTACCAGCTGTGGCACGCACCCTCGGATAGCACGAGGGCGGCTATGCTTTGAGGCACCGGCTAGCTGGCTGGCCATGTACTACGTTGACAGCTGTCCTCAAACAGAAGCGCACGCCAGATCGACCAAATGTCTTTCTTTAGACCCGCCCGCAGGATCGCTGTGGAGGATGATGCTTTTGGGATGAAAGCGCGGATCAGGGTGTGCCTCCGTTGGGAAGGAGATGCCCCACACAGCCGGCTTCATTCTATTGGCTCGTGCCCTCCTGGGAAGCTCAAGGCCCAGGAAGGAATGGGAGGAACCAGACGATGCGGATGAGGGGGTGAGGGATGGAGGCGGTCTTGCACACCTCATGCTGGATGGGGGAGGCTGGAGCGCTGTTAGAACCTCTTTCTCGTATTGCCGCCGAGCATGCAAGAGAACTTTGATCACGGCAGCGGCGCCGCCATCCTCTGTGCCCACAGCACCGCATTGGCATGGCGGCATCATTCTCAGGCCTGCTGGAATGGCCGCTGGAATGCCCGCCCGCTGGAATGGCCGCTGGAATGCCCGCCCGCTGAATGGCCGCTGGAATGCCCGCCCGCCTGGAATGGCCAGCTGAATGCCCGCCCACTGGAATGCCCGCTGGAATGCCCGCCCGCTGGAATGCCTGCTGGAATGCCCGCCTGCTGGAATGCCCGCTGAATGCCCGCCTGCTGGAATGCCCGCTGGAATGCCCGCCCGCTGGAATGCTTGCCTGCTGAATGCTCGCTGAATGCCCGCCCCGCTGGAATGCCCGCTGGAATGCCCGCCTGCTGGAATGCCCGCTGGAATGCCCGCCCGCTGGAATGCCTGCCTGCTGGAATGCCCGCTGCCCGCTGGAATGCCTGCCTGCTGGAATGCCTGCTGGAATGCCTACTGAAGTGCGCCACTGCGCGTAGCTCACGCGCCAGGTCCCGAGCGTGGCAAGCAGCAAGAAAGAGGGACAGCGGGAAAGCAAGCACTTGCATGTGGACTGCTCGATCGACAATCCGATTCGGCCACCTCACACTGATGCTCTAGCTCAACAGCCGCAACTTCAGCAAATGGATGCCGAAATCATACAGTTCACAAACTCGTGGAACATCGATATAGCTCTTTGAGCCGGCGAGCAACATGCATATAGAAGCTCCTCGGTCTGCTCTGTTTTTCCGCGCTTGAGGCCTCACCTGGCCGGACCTCCAGAAGTACACGCACGCCGTGCACCGCTGAGCATGTGTTTGCTGGCGGCGGCTGCGGTGCCGTCTCGGCCACCGGCTTTGCTGCTGCGCGTGCGTTGCCCTCCTCGGCGCCCGAAGCCTCCGGAGGGGTCTGCTGGACGGATCTGCATTGGCAACACGGGAGTCAGGAAGTACAGCCCTCCCCTCCCCTCCCCAGGCGTGAGAGGAAGGGCGAGATGCGCTACTTTGGTCACCGCATTCGTATACTTGATGTGACGTGGGCATTAGGTCAGGTCTCATGTCTCTCGTTGTGTAGCACCCTCGTTGCCTGATGAGACAGGCTCTGCCGTGTGCCACCTGACCTCTCCAGTTGCATTCTTCATCAAAGTTGGTGGGTGCAGCAAGGTCGAGGCCCTACTCGCAGCAGTCTACTCGCGCGCCGCGTGCGTCGGGCAGGGCCGATGCGGAGCGTGGACCCACCCACACTGCTGAGGCTCTGAATCTGTGCACGAGCTGAGGCTGCGGGCATCCTGCGCCGCCTCCCTCGGCTCCGCGGCAAAGTCGGGCTTCGGTATTGCACCGCCGCACCCGCTGTGCTGAATCACGCACGTCACCTTGCATTCCCCTGTCGTGGTGCGAGCGTCATCGGCTGCCACCTGCCACGTACCTTGCCCCACAGCAGTGGACACAACAGTGGACACAACAGTGGACACAACAGTGGCCTTGTGTGGCGGGCCGGCCCCCAGGGCGCGGGGAAAAGCAGATGCCCAGCTGCCTGCATTTCTCCATCATCGACTCCTAGCAGCTGACACGGATATGGCGGGGAAAAGCCAACCCCAGGTCCAGATGGACCTCCGCCCTCTCGGTGCTTTATGAGAACCCCAAGGAGTACAGCTCCCACCATGGCACCACCTGGGTGCCTGCGCCATGATAACAAAGTACAATCCGATCGATGCCAGGAGGCACGGGACGATTCTGTGGGCGGCGCACCTCGAGGCTCACCGACAGAACTGGTGGAGCGTCCTCGCTTCCGTGCCCCCCGCCAGGTTCACTTGCAGCCTCCTGCACCTCCGCGAGCCCCTTGGCGATGCTGAGACCCGGCATGCCAGCGGCCAGGCTGCACGGCGCAAACAAAGGCGTGGCGCACAGGTCTTCCTCTGGGGCGCGCAAGGCTTCCTCTGTGGCGCGCAGTGCTTCCTCTGTGGCGCGCAGGGCTTCCTCTGTGGCGCAGTGCTTCCTCTGTGGCGCGCAGGGCTTCCCCTCTGGGGGCCGCAGGGGTTCCTCTGTGGCGCGCAGGGCTTCTCTGTGGCGCGCAGGTCTTCCTGCAGGGCGAGCGCAAGGCTTCCTGGCGCAGTGATTCCTTTGTGGCGCGCAGGGCTTCCTCTGTGGCGCGCAGGGGTTCCTCTGTGGCGCGCAGGGCTTCCTCTGGGGAACGCAGCGCTTCCTGTGGGGCGCGCAGGGCTTCCTCTGAGGGGCGCAGGCTCTCCTGTGCGCGCAGGTCTTCCTCTGTGGCGCCGCAGTGCTTCCTCTGTGGCGCGCAGGGCTTCCTCTGTGGCGCGGTAGGGGTTTCTCTGTGGCGCGCAGGCTTCCTCTGAAGGGCGGGCAGGGCTTCCTCTGTGGCGCGCATTGCTTCCTCTGTGGCGCGCAGGGGTTCCTCTGTGGCGCGCAGGGCTTCCTTTGTGGCGTGCAGGGGTTCCTCTGTGGCGCGCAGCGCTTCCTCTGGGGAACGCAGCGCTTCCTCTGTGGCGCGCAGGGGTTCCTCTGTGGCGCGCAGTGCTTCCTCTTTGGCGCGCAGGGCTTCCTCTGGGGGGCGCAGGGCTTCCTCTGTGGCGCGCAGGGCTTCCTCTGGGGCGCGCAGGGCTTCCTCTGTGGCGCGCAGGGCTTCCTTTGTGGCTGCAGGGCTTCCTTTTGTGGCGCGCAGTGCTTCTCTAGGCGCACGCTTCCTCTGTGGCGCCGCAGCGTTTCCTCTGGGCGCGCAGGGGCTTCCTCTGGGGGCGCGCAGGTCTTCCCTTGGCGCAGGGATTTCCTCTGTGGGGCGCGCAGGGCTTCCCTCTGTGGCGCGCAGGGCTTCCTCTGTGGCGCGCAGGGCTTCCCTCTGGGGCGCAGGGCTTCCTCTGTGGCGCGCAGGGCTTCCCTCTTCTGTGGCGCGTAGGGCTTCCTCTGGGGGCGAGGGCTTCCTCTTTGGCGCCGGCAGGGGTTTCTCTGGGGGGCGTGCAGGGCTTCCCTCTGTGGCGCGTAGGGCTTCCTCTGGGGGGCGAGTGGCTTCCTCTGGGTGGCGCGCAGGGCTTCCTTGTGGCGGGCAGGGGTTCCTCTGTGGCGCGCAGGGCTTCCTTTGTGGCGTGCAGGGGTTCCTCTGTGGCGCGCAGCGCTTCCTCTGGGGAACGCAGCGCTTCCTCTGTGGCGCGCAGGGGTTCCTCTGTGGCGCGCAGTGCTTCCTCTTTGGCGCGCAGGGCTTCCTCTGGGGGGCGCAGGGCTTCCTCTGTGGCGCGCAGGGCTTCCTCTGTGGCGCGCAGGGCTTCCTCTGGGGGGTGCAGCATGCAGCGGGCCAAACACTGAGGTTACTCTTGGCAACTGCCCATGGCACCGCGCGAAATGTGCCGCCGACGTGCACCGCATGTCACAGGCAGCACATCCACGAGCCTCTCAGCCGGCGACTCAAATAGCGATCAGGTCCCGCGGCCAACAGTGTGGGTATATGGCCCTGCCGCATGTGGATGGCCGACCACGTGGCCCTGCCGTGTGTGGACGGCAGACGCACCAGTCAACTGCCAAAACTGATGGCTAGGATCATACCACCTGTCTCCAGGGAGCAACAAACTTTAAGCCTAGGGCCTCCCGAAGCCGACAGCCCCGCAGCCCAATCTCTTCCAACATTGACCGTCTCTGAGCCTGACGAGTGCCTGCGGATGCGACCGCGCAGGGTGGATGCTGAAAGGAAGAAAGTGAGCCTGCATTGGGAAAGACGCCATCTGGACCCTCGCGGGGCGGAGGGGTGGCTTAGGTCAGCAGACGCACTGCTGGCTCCGGGGTTATGGAGGGTGGCGCCGTCGCTCCCAGGCGGGTGAAGAGCGCTTGCTGCGGCGGCAGGAAGGAATGCCTGAGTCCCCATTCCGCGACATACGCGGAGCGCGCTTCGTCCTCCTCGTTTTGCTCCAGCCCATGTACAGCCACCTACGCCCGCACCGCCGGACACGTTTTGAGCCAGCCCCCGAAGCTCTCCTCTGCCCGCCGCGCCCCCCCTCCGGCTGATCAAACCATAGCAGCCACCGAATTGCGGTGGCAAGAGCTGAGGACTGGTGCACACTTCGTCATCTTCCCCTTGTTCCATATTTGTCTTTTCCTAGGTCATGCCCTTATCTCCGTCTCGTACTTTTGACACATCGCCGGCTCCAGTGTGCCAGTATCCTCCCTCATGTGTTCGCCTCTTTCTCCCACATCTCAGCTCTATCTCCCATTCCACGCCCCCTTGTGCCTCTCTCCCTCGTCCAATTGCCCTGCCTACCGCATTCTGCCCTCCGCACCATCCGTGCCTGCTGCTGGGCGTGGAACGAAAGCCGGCTAAGGCATGAGACGCGGCGCTCTTGCGCTGCCCGGCTGCATTCTGGCAGCATATGCCTTCACTTGCACAAACACCCGGCGCGCTCCACACAGGCCAGCGCAAAGTGTCCTGCACCCTCGGGTCTAACCGTTTCGGCTTTCTCTGCCGGGGAGTCGTGGGGCTCGTGAAATTCAAGACAAACGGATTCGTTAACTTACGACAAATAAGATCAGCGCCACGTGTCGAGGCGAAGGCGCTGGCAACTGATCGGCACCATCCAGCACCCCACGTCGAGCCAAGGAGGCCCGCTGCTAGGGGCGTTACAAACAGCTCATGGGGGGGGGGGATGGGATTGGGATGCGAATCTAGGGCGGGTCAGGACGTCGCCATTACCAGCAGAGCCGCTGCCTCCAGCGGATTGGGCCAAAGGGCATATCCCTCTGCTTCCTGGTTTGACCCCCCTCCTTCTCTCACTCTTCGATTCTCTCGCATCTACGGCCTACGCTGCACAGCCGAAGTCGTGCACTCCAGGGGCTGCCATTGGCTTGACCCTCACCCCTCCCTCAGTGCTCCCCCTCACCCCTCCTCAGTGCTCCGCCTCACCCCTCCCTCAGCGCTCCTCCCCCTCCCTCAATGCTCCCCTCACCCCTCCTCAGAGCTCCCCTCACCCTCCCTCAGAGCTCCCCTCACCCCTCCCTCAATGCTCCCCTCACCTCCCTCAGTGCTCCCCCTCACTCCTCCCTCAGTGCTCCCTAACTGCGTTGCACAGTTATTCAACACGCGCCTCATTTTGCAGGTTCTGCGCAAGTGCCATTGGCGGCGCTAGGAACGCACCAGGTGGCGGATGGCTTGATGGATGGCTGTTACACGGCCTGATGGGGTGTCGGGTATAAGAGGGACACAACGGGGGGGTGGGTGACGGTGGGAGGCAAATGGAATGAGACTCAAGGGAAAAATCGAGCTACGAAAGACGTCGATTACGACGGAGCATCATTATCTGTCCCTAAGATACCAGTTGATTATGACAGAGCGTCATCAAATTTGCAGCCGTCTCAAAATTGGACACGATGATGAACACATGCACAACTGCCATGCCGCTCCATGGCAACCACATCGCGCCGCCACTTTACTTCAGCTCCCTTCACACCATAGCAGCACCGGATAGTGCAGGTCAGCGCATCTCCGCGTCTGATGCAGTTCCTATCGCTCGATTGTGCGGTGAGATGCCCGAGAGAAGCGGGAATCCCAGCATCACTTCTATGCCACGTGGCCACAATGTTCTGCTGCAGCATGCAGGGGTCATCTGGGTGGCCAAGGCTTTTGCAGGATGCCACGTGGGCGCATCATTGTGGCCGGGGCTCGCAGAATGCGCCAGGTGGATGCTTGGGCCGCCGCTTGGCAGAGCGCTCTCACCGGCAAGCAGCCGCCCAAGGTGTCCTTGCGCCTCCCGCTCACCATGCGGCTGCACCTCCGTCCACGCCCCTCCACACTCCTCAATGAATCAACCAGGGCTGCAAGAGAAGGGTTGCAGGGGGGTGCATCGCAAATGACGGCATCTCACCAGGTCGAGGCAGGAATCAAGCTGCCGCAGCGCCTCAGCCACGTCGGCGCCGCCAGGCTGTCGGTGCCATCCCCCACCATACTGTGCCAGTCTGATCCAGACCTCCGGTGCCGGAAACCACGACCTCGCCGCTCCACCACCACCCCACAGCTCCGGAAACTGGAAACCCTCCCCCGCTTCACTCCACAAATCAACAAACCAAGAACCTCTCCAAGCCACCCTCCCCCTAGTAGGTGCTGCTTGCGGCCACCATCGGAAGATTGCTAGAATGTGGATTTAGGGCACAGTGCTGGAGGCCCCGAGGGGCGGCAGGGTTGCTACTACTTGTGGGCCTCCTATCTATCTTGAAGGGCCAAACTCTACTGCATATGGCTGCGCAGTTCACGGAGCTGCCACGTGGCAGCTGTGGTTGTCGAGCCCTGACGAAGCTACAAAACGGCACCGAATGCGCTCTCGCGGAGCGGCTCTTCGCCGCGCAGTGAGGGCCACCATGCGGAAGGCAGAGCAGGCTGTGGCAGCACGGGCGCTGGGGAGAGGGCGACCATGCGGAAGGCAGTGCAGGCTGTGGCAGCACGGGCGCTGGGGAGAGGGCCAGGAGGCGACCAGTGCGTCCTGTAACGCCCCCTGTGAAAGGCAGGGAACGGGGCCCTCAGAAACCATATCCAACTCCCGGAGACTACCGGAGAGGTCTCACCTCTTGCCAGTGCGATGGCCTCGAGCTTCCGTCCGGCGCCGGCGCTGGCAGCAACGCTCCCCCCCTCCGCAGGGCCGCGGCATTCCATCCGACGTCCAGGATCCGCTCTGCCCTCGGCCTGGCACGAGCTTCACCAGGTACGTCTCCGCCCTCCCTTGTCAACGACCTCTCGGCCATACCGCCTCCTGTCGAGGCATCGTCCCAACCTGGATGATGTATGTCGCCCACCTCGCCCCCCCCTACCGCCTGCCCCCTGTCCGCCTCCAGGGATGTGACCGGCGCTCGCGGCTGCGGACTCCCGGCAGCCGGCAGCGATAAGTCGATCATCCCCTCCGCCTCCGCCTCTGCCTCTGCCTTCGGCGTATCCGTCCCCGGGCGCAATTCTTCAGCTCTGGTGGGGGTGGCTGGGGGGCGGGCAGGCGAGGCGGAGGTCTCCTTGTTTTCTTCTAGCACAGGTGTGGACGCAAGGGCGGACACGGACTTCAGTCCGTGCCGCGTGACACGCAGCAGCGGCTCCATCAGCTCCTGAGACACACCAGGCAGAACCTCCACCTCGATCAGCGCGATGCGCTCGCGGCAAGAGGGCAGGAACGCGAAGCAAGCCCGAGGACACAGACCAGCACTATGCCCCGGGAGAGGGCTCTCTGGAGGCACCTGGAAGGTGTGCAGGGCATGCAGCCGCGCTGGTGCAGACGCCAGCACCCGCTCCTCCACCTGGCGTAGTGTGAGCTTCGTGGAGCGCTCCCGTCGCTGCCCGGGGCAGCCCGGCATGTGGGCACTGGCACCGGCACCAGATCGAGAAGCTGAGCCAGGCTGCGTGGTCTGACGAGCCATTCTCTCACACCACGTCCCTTGCAGCTGCCCCCACGCGTGTAACGCTTCCAGGGCGGCCCAGGCTTTGTTCGCGGCGGCTTCATCGCTCCCATCATCACCACAGGGTTGCGGTCCGCCTGTGCTCACAAACATCCGCCCGACCCCCTCCCCCCGGCCTGCCCGGCCCTCTTATTCCCCTCCCTCGCATGGCTCGGAGGTCCACGGAATCTCGATTGAAACAAGGGCTGAAACAAGGGCATCTGTCCGGACTGCCTCGACTCTGCCCGGCACGCTTTGGCAGGGAGACAAGAGCTAGGGGCAGGGTCACCGTCGGATACTTCCCGGCAGCCCGGCAGAGGCGGTGAGGGCCGTGACGGAAGCAATAAGGTGATTGCGCGGAGGTCACTGTAGGCGCCCTCTGCTTCACACGCGGCGAGGCCGAGCAGCACGCCCTCCGCAGCAAGCCGCGGCCTCCCGGCCAGCAGCCAGCCCACCGCATCCAGCAGCACAGCCTGCGGAGCCACTCTCCACCACCAGGGTTCCCGCGCACGTCAGAGGCCCCAAGAGCCTGCGGCGGCCAGCGTCGGCCGAAGGGACGCCAGACAATCTTTCGCATGTCGCCGGCGGAGCGCGAGCGACAGAGTCAATGCCAGCCACGGGATCAACCGGTTGTTGTCTCAGGTGGATCTGGGGGTCACGGCTCTTCATCGGTCGCAGGTCCCTCCGGGCAGTGCGCAGGCGGACATCCGACACCCAGTGGCGGCTCTGTCATTCTCAGGGTTTAGGGTTCCGGGGTCTCGAGTCGTCGGGCTGTCTCTCGCCTTCGGGCGCTGCTAGCTGCGGGCGTCCACTCACCGCCAGACGGAGGCGTCTCAGCTTGCTGCCACGTGGACTCATCAAATCCAACTCCCGGAGCGCTGCTTGCACCTCCCCCAGCCGCACCTTCCAATCCTCCACCCCAGCCTGCCCCGCCCCGCCCCCAGCACCTCCAACAGCGTTTCCACTCCTTCCTTTTCGCCCCTTACCTCGAAGCCAAAGGCCCCACGGCTGTCATTGGCTCTTCTCTGACGAGTCACTCCTCTGAGGCGCGAGGTCAAGTGAGGTGCAGAGGGCAGGCAACCGAATGTGGCTTAGAGTCCGGTGTAGGCTCGAGCTCTGCTGGAGAGTCCAAACCGGCACCGGCAGTGCTCAGATGAACGAATGCGGCGCTGCCCTCAGCTTGTCATCTTCGGGCGCTCAGCTCCAGCAGGCAACCCACCACAAGAGGCTCGCAGGCCCCGGGTTCAGACGAAGTAATTCCCCTGCTCTCGGCCAGGTCACCCCCGGAGTCACCCGTGAAGATGGGCCACGACCCAATCAAATCATCCGGGTCATCGAGAAGCAACCAGCAGTCATCCCCTCTCATCACAGAGGTACGTGTGAGGCTGATCCCTTCGCCAGACTCTTCATCCTACCCCAGAGCCAGCACCAGCGCCAACGTCACGGGCACCATCCACGGTAGCACGGCCCCTGCTGCAGGGCTCATCCTACGATACAAATACGGACCCCCTTGTAGCTCCTCGTTCGCTGGCGCCTGGGCGGCGGTGTTCGTGGGATGACACGCTGCCAACAACATCAGCATCACGGCCTCCGCCTCTGAGGTCCACAACTTACTTTTGTAGGTTTCATTACCGATGGGCCTGGTGTATTTCTCGTCCTCCGGAATATTGTAAAAGGATACAATTTCATAACCTTGCATAACCTTGCGGACGACGGCCAGTGACCACCACTATTATGCAAGGTTACGAAATTGTATCCTTTTACAATATTCCGGAGGACGAGAAATACACCAGGCCCATCGGTAATGAAACCTACAAAAGTAAGTTGTGGACCTCAGGGGCGGAGGCCGTAATGCTGATGTTGTTGGCAGCGTGTCATCCCACAAACACCGCCGGCCAGGCGCCAGCGAACGAGGAGCTACAAGGGGGTCCGTATTTGTATCGTAACCCCAATGGTGTCCGTGCGCACCTGTTGGCTCAGGTGGCGACAGCTTCTCCTCCACGTGGCGTACAAGCAGCCCACCAATTGGCGCACCCGCTGCGCAGCGGTTGTGTCGCCGGCGGACACCGGGCCACGTGGAGAACATGCAGAAGTGCGGGGGCTGCCACCGCTGTCTTCCGCCACACGCCCGCTGCTGTCCAGGAGCTCTTCCAGCAACGAGAAGACAGCCTGGTGGGAGCATGCCATATCCGCATATGCTTCCATTGCAGCATAGGCTTCGCCCTCGTTAAGAAGAGCGGCGGCGGCGGCGGCGGGCGACGCCTCATCGGTGGCACTGCCCGGTGCTTTCGCCTCATCCCAACGGAGAACCGCCCATGATAGCGCACGCTCCGCCTCCAGCACCATCCTCACCGGCAGCACAGCGTCCGCTGCCTCCGGACCAATGGATGCCCACTCTGCCAGCTCATCATTTGCTACTTGCCATGCACCTGTGAACCGGTCATCTGGTGCCCCTCAGCCTGGTGCGGGATGGAGGGTTGGGGGTTAAAGGGGATTGCCAAAGCGAGGGAGGAAGGGGGGATGGGGAGCGTCGTAAATAGAGGAATGGGATTAGGCCTAATGCATTTCAGAGAAAAAAAACGCTGAGAGGGCGGGTATAAAGAGAGAGGCGGTTATAATAGAGAGAGGCGGGCATTAAGAGAGACAGGCGGGAGTATAATAGAGAGGAAGCGGTATAATAAGAGAGAGGCGGGTATTAAGAGAGACAGGAGCGGGTATAATAGAGTGTGGGTATGATAGAGAAGGCGGTATGTAAACCAAGCGGTATAATGGAGAGGCGGGTATAATGGAGGGAGCGGGGATAATATAGAGGCGGAAGGAGATAACAGAGAGGGCTGTTATAAGCAGACAGAGGCGGGGATGATAGAGAGGGGCGGGTATAATAGACAGAGGCGGGGATGACAGAGAGATGGCGGGTATTAAGAGACAGGCGGGTATAATAGAGATAGGAGCGGGTACTTGATAGGGCGGGGATAATGGAGAGAGGCGGGTATAATAGAGGAGACAGGCGGAGATAACAGAGCGAGGATATTAATAGAGAGAGAGAGGCGGGGACTAATATAGAGAGGGCGGGAGATAACAGAGAGAGGGCTGTTATAATGAGAAGCTGAGATGATAGGGGCGGGGATGACAGAGAGATGTGATATTAAAGAAGTAGAGGCCGGGTATGATAGAGAGAAGTGGGTATAATAGAATAGAGGCGGGTACTAATGGAGAGAGAGGAGCGGGTATAATGGAGAGAGGGCGGGGATGACAGAGAGATGGCGGGTATAATAGAGAGAGGGCGGGGATAACAGAGAGAGGGCAGGTATAATAGAGGGGGACTGGAGGGCTCTTTAGAGAAAGGGAAGGGGGAGTGGCGGCTTTGTAGAGTGAGGGGAACATAAGGCGATCGTGCTCTGTTGGCCACACGACCGCGATTTGTGGCATATTGTGGGAGAGTCCATGGTGGAGCGCACATGGGAGGTCGAGGCCATTCGTTTTTATTTAGCCACGCCCAAAAGTTCTCGAGGGGGAGCCTCCTTCGAGCGCCACGTGGCATGAAGAGCCTTGGCGATAGCAGGCAGGCCTCGAGGATGAGAGCATCGAAATGCCTGGGGAGGGGGGATGCCGGCAGGCGGAGAGGCAGGCGAGAACAACCTTTGGCTGCCTGCTCGAATGCGGAGCGCAGCACGGCGTGGCGGGCGGCGGGCGTGGTGATGCGGCTGGCACAGGCCACGTGTGCCGCCGCTTGTAGCGATGCTGGGGTCTGCCTCCGGCCTAGGGCGTGTATTGCCTGAAACAATTCCTCCCACCCTGCATAAGCTCACAGATGAAGGGTGCGGATCCCCGCATAAGCTCACAGATGAAGCGTGCAGATCCCCGCATAAGCTCACAGATGAAGGTGCAGATCCCATGAGCTCACAGATGAAGCGTGCAGATCCATAAGCTCACAGATGAAGGGTGCAGATCCCCGCATTAGCTCACAGATGAAGCGTGCAGTTCCCCAAGTATGTGCAAAACTTCAAATCTAAATCAAATTCAAATTTAGATATAGCGCATTCCAGATTTTATGTGGAAAGTGAGTGAGTTGTTGAGGACTCCTGCATACGCCTCAACATCACATAAATGGCCTCATGAGTGATACAGATTTCATAATCCTCCCACATGGTTTAAGACTCGCCGAGAGGGAGGTCAGAGGCGGGCACCGAAGGCGGATGGAGAGGGAGGAAACGAGGCAGAGGTGGGGTGGGAGGGAGAGCAATAGAAAAGGGGGTAAGAGGAGTGAATGGGTGGGATGAGAGGGCAAGAGAAAGGGCAAGTACGGAAAGGAAGGGGCAAGGAGAAGGGAAGGAGGGCTGACGAAACGATGGGGAAGAAACGGAAGGCATGGACTAGGACGCGAGAAACGTGTGGGGAGAGAAGGAGTGACACGGGCTGCGAGGGTGAGGCGAGATACCCTCGGGACTTGCAGGAAGAAGTCTGAGGGAGAGTGCAACCAGAGAAAGGGGGGAGGAACGCACCTCAGACGGGCACCCAGCCGAGAGGTAAGATGCCGCGGCGCTCTCATATGCCCCCCTGCAGACAATCTTGTCCCAGCTCCCCTTTAGATTGGGCCCTCCAGATCGAGCTTAAGCTGCCCTTGCATGTCGGCTGAGCTTGCACATCGACCGCAATGACTCAGCTCCTTCTCCTTGGCCATCCCAGACCTGGGCCGACAGGGGACATGCAGGGCGGGCAGAAGCAGACAGGGATGGGCCTTGCCTTCGCTCCTCATCTGTTGCCACGTGGATGCGCAGCTCCTGCACGAGGGGGTCGTTGGGGGGCAGGCGAGTGGCTGCGAGCGCGAGCGCGTCTCGAACCAGGCGCCCGCGCTGCAGCGTCTTTACCGCGCGTCGGGGGTCATGCACCGCCAGCCAATGGAGCGACGCCAACTGGAAATCGCCCCGCTCCTCGAGGCGGGTGGCGTAGGCGCGGGTGACGGCGGTCCAGACATCTCGGCCCGCCTGTGCGCTGAGCGCCACAAACTCCGCCGACAGAGCATCCGCCCGCTGCAGTAGCGACAGCGCCAGCCCTACGTCCCCTTGCCAGAGTGCGAGGGCGGCGCAGCGAGTCGCATCCTGCTGCCACCCCAGCGCCCCCCTCGCGCACGCCCTTCTGTTCACTTCCCGAGGTTGCTTGCAATGATCTCATGACGCATCATGCGGTCGTGCGATATAGACGGTGCTTTTCACGTGCAGCACATCCTTTGGTAGCTTATATAACATCACTGTGCAAGAGCGTGTTTGGAGTGGACTAGGAACGCGCAACGTAAGTATAGCACAGCCGGGATGTGACATGGGTGGCATGCGATATCAGCGGTAACCCCGGGCGGATCGCCAGATATAGTGCACTAGTGGTATACTGCGCGCCTCCCTGCAGATAAAAGAGGGCTTCAGCTGGCTCGCACGATCGAAGTTATAGCCTGATGAGGGTACGTAGGACGGGAAGTGGGCGAGAAGAGGCACCTGCTGGGGGCTCGCGGCTTTCATGGCTCCCTCCGCGGAGGAGGACGCAGCGTGCATCTGTCCTCGCAGTGCCTCCAGGGCGCCTGCCGCACCCCCTAGCCCGAGGTCTGCTCCGAGCGTGCTTGCACTGCTGTCCCCCGTCTCGGCCTGCGCCAGCTTGACGCAAAGCTTCATCAACTTCGGTGACGGCTCTGCATCCCGCAAGTGCTCCACAAAGTCCCCACCCCGAGCATCAATGCACACGGCCAATGGGGAGAGAGGGATAGGGTGGTAGGCGAGACTGTGCCAGGGAAGTATCGAGCTGCACAGACCTCGTGCATTGTTCTTTCACTGACGGCTGCGCGGCAGCCTGACGCTGGCATCTCCGACTCTAAAGGGGGTTCGGGAGAGTGTTTTTCAAGTCCTTGCTCTCCTCCGAGGCTTCAGCTCAAGCCCCCAGTAATTCATCCAAAACCTACGGTGCGCATGAATAGCAGCAGGAAGGCTAGTAGGCGACCGCGCGATACCACGTGGGCCTCTCACCCATCGATGCCTCATGACCACCGATCTGAAGCGCCTCCCATGGACGCGTTTCGTCCTAAGGGAAACATCACCCAACAGATGAATCTAAGCCGTTTACATGACATGGCAGCGCCAACGGCCCCGATGCTCCGACCCATCGGGCCTCCATCCTTTGGAGAGTGGCGAGCAGCACAGCGGCGCACCTGCACCGGCGGGCTCCGCGAGCAGCGTCTTGTGCCCGGGCAGTATGCCCCCGCGCCGCCTCCACCCCCCGCCGCTCCCCCGCGTCTCCGCGAGCGTTTAGATCCGCCGCCTCCCGAGGACGTCGAGGCCTCCTGACCCTCCACCACGAGGCCTGTTGCCCCCAAAGCCGACCCTCCTCTCCAACCCCATCAGGTTCCTCTCCCTTTGCGCGGTGCGCACTCGGCCGCGCCATCGCCAAGCCGGTGCATGCCGCAAGAACCATGCATTCCTCGCGAAAGTGCCTGCAGCGCCGATGATGACACGTCTTAGGAGGGCAATGATGCGCTCGGTGGAGCTTCGGGTGATGGTGATGACGCGCCGCCTCCAGTGCAGCAGGAGTACCATCAGAACAGTAGCGCAGCGCCCAAGGCTTCGTGGGCCGCAAGCTAGCTGCGCGTTCCTTCGAGCTCGACTGGCACACTCTCTGCCGAAGTCATGCGCGATTGAGAGAATGTCACCTCCTTGCAGAGACGTCATGCGCAATCGAGAGAATGTCACCTCCTTGCAGAGAAGTCA
>LGRX02033529.1:0-79280 GCA_001247695.2 Cymbomonas tetramitiformis
CGGCTTGTTGAGCCCCAGGGCACACCGCATGGTGACCAATTGAGGACCCGGCTTGGTCAGCATCACGGCACCCCGCATGGTGACCAATGGAGGACCCGGCTTGGTGAGCCCCAGGGCACCCCGCTCGGGGACCACCAATGGAGGACCTCCCTTGGTGAGCATCACGGCACACCGCTTGGTGACGAATGGAGGACCCGGCTTGGTCAGCATCAGGGCACCCCGCTCGGGGACCACCAATGGAGGTCCCTGCTTGGTCAACATCGGGGGCCTGTCATCGCGGCCATGCAGAAGGACCGGGCGGATTACGCAGGATCACTACGGCCTCTGATTCTATGTGTTCCTGTGGGGGGCACGAGCGCACCTAGTTACCAACAACGGATTACTCTGTACCTGGGGTCGCCGCTGAGGTGGGGGAGGGTGTCAGTACGCAGCCCAACTTGTCTGTCATCACCAACTACCACGAAGAGATCGGTGACCCCCCAAAACCCTTCTGGGGGCTTGCTTGGGAGAGATGGTCGCGTTGGCCTGGGTCCCGCGGGGGCTGGCATTGGCTGAAGCGTGCCTTCGGGCCAAGTGCAGGCACACCTCCAGAAGGGGGCGCTACTCACGGCACATCACCGGGTACTCCTCGGGGCACAACCGGAAGGATGCAGCTACTTGTGCCACGGCGGTTGGGGTACACCCTCGAGAGGGTGCGCTGGGCACAGCTCTTTGCGGGTGTCTAGGCACAGCTCTCATCTGGTGTGCGCAGGTACGCCGGATTGCCGTGTCTTAGGAGCACATGCGGAGGTACTTCGGGTGGCTGGCAAGGCATAGCAACAAGGAACATGAGGCTCCGCATGCTCACTCGCGTGGAGCAGCATGCAGTTAACAGGGTGTTGCAACCATCCCTGAAATGTGGCAATTCGATGTCCGCGATAAAAAACTGTTTAGATTTGACTGAAGTGGAATTCGGGTGGTTTCAGGGAGCGGACAGAGGCGGCGACTCTTGGTGACACAGTTCCGGTAGATTTGTGTGGCAATTGGGAGATGACACGGAGAGCGGTACTTTAAAATCTGCAAGTTGTGGGTCCGCAGCTCCGCTTCTTTTGCACCCAACCCATCCCATCTAGTTCGTCTCTGTTCTTTCTGACCTTGACACTCACAGCACACATTTGGCACTGAAAAGTCTCTCAAGAGGTGACCAAACTCCTTGCACGGGCAAATTGCACCGAGCCAACGGTCTCAAAAGTTAGTTAACAAACCATGCTGGCTGGCTGTTCACTATATGGACATCCGACCTCTCTAGGGCAGGAGGATTAGATGCCAGGAAGGGGGGAAGAAAAGGGGGTGAGAACATGAAAGGGATAAAAAAAAATCAGAGAAACGGGAAGATGGGGAAATAGGAAGAAGTAGGAATATCCCGGGGGGAGGTCAGACACGACACAGAGGGCTGGGAAGATGGGGGAAAGAGAATATCGTGTGGGGGGAGGGGGGCTGATGAAGTGCGGAGACTGATGGACAAGGGCATCGGGAACGGGCCAACCTGAGGAATAGGGGGATGATAGCAGAGAATTGGGGAGGCGAGGGGAGCAAGGTTGTGAGATAACAGAGGGTCAGTGGGGTGGGGAGAGGATGGATCACAAGAGGAGGAGGATGCATGGCCGTAACGTGGAGCAAGCACAAAACACGCCGACAAGAGAATGAAAAAAGCACGGGAGAAAGCGAAAATATTATGATAAAAGGAAGCCAGTGATAGCGAATGTATCACCGCCTCCCTAGAAAGTGTTTGGCTACAAAGTGGAGTAAAGGGTGTTACGCCCTGCCTCAAGAAGGTCCTACTTCAAAGTGAAGCTCCTCCTTCAGAACGCAGTGGAGGGTGTTACGCGACACCTAAAAAAACTCATACTTCAAAGTGAAGGTCCTCCTTCAGAACGCAGTCGAGGGTGTTACACCCTGCCTCAAGACGGTCCTACTTCAGAGTGAAGCTCCTCTTTCAGAACGCAGTCGAGGGTGTTACGCCCCGCCTAAAAAGTCCCTACTTCAGAGTGAAGGTCCTCCTTCGGAACGCAGTGGAGGGTGTTACGGCCTGACTCGAGAAAGCGGAACTTGAGAGTATAAACGAGGGCGAGGGTGCTACAACATACCTCAAGAAGATCCTCCTTGAGAGAGCGGTGTGCTTGATCCGTTTGTTTGGAAGTCGATTCTGTGTGACATTTAAGACGTGATAAAAAAATAGGAAAGGGCCTAACCAAGGCAAGAGGAACAGCATTGGGAAAAATGGTCAGTGAAGATAATGGGAAGAGCAGGACTGTGAGAAGGGCCTGTGATGTAGCGGACATCACCTTCAATATTTGTTTCCACTGCCCGAAGACTCGTCGGCCTGTGAAGAGCCCCACGGTACTTGGAATCAGTGGAAACGAATGCAAAAAGTGAGTAGCAGGCAGCTGTCAGCAGATCATCGTGAAGTTTGAAGTTCACTCTTCGCAGTATCCGGAAAGAGCGGTCGAAAAGCAGGTGCACGAACGTTATGAAATAGTGCACAACAAACGGCAGTCAAACTCAACGAGACGTGCGCTTGATGAATAGACAAACACCTACAGTAAACGATAGTGTCAGCCAGCGCGACTCGCACACTTGTTGCTAACAGCTCTGTGCGAGAGAAAACGATTCCGACTTCACTGGATTTGAGAAGACAAAATGTGCCGTCCTGAAACGGACGGGTGTAGAAGTCTACATACGCACTGCGAGGAGCAAGAACAGGCGAAGGACCGAGCTGCGTCGAGCTTTTCGATGGAGGTGCTTCAATCTGAAGTACACATATGTGGGGAGAGGCCACGTGGGGTGCCTCACTCTGAGGAACGCTGATCTTTTGCGGTCTGTGTGGTGCGACTCGATGACCGCTTTAGCGCTGAGCGCCTGTTATCGTGCGTATCGCAAAGGCGGCACAGTATTTAGGCTTGAAGTGTTCGTGAAAGCGTACGAACAGCAGCAATAGAGCCAACACCCACGCTGCGTTGAGCAAAGAGATAAACTGTATTCATATATCTCACTTCCATACGGCAGCTCGGAAGTTCAAGATCCTTAGCGCGTGAGCACCGGCGAAAGTTCATAGGGCCCCCAAGTGAAGCGTGTCCACGCACCGGGAGGCTTCTGCAGCTATGGCAGCTGCTACCTGTTGGGGAGTGAGAACAGCTTTTTCTTCGCATTTGCGTTCCGTTCCTGCCAATGTTCGTTGAACTTAATGTTCTGGATTTGAAAACAAAATAAACTAGCGTCGAGCTCCTACGAAATGGATATATTTGCAAGTGAGCATACCGCTGGTTTTGGGGTATGGTTTGGAGTGGAGTTTTTCCTTTATGTGCTTTGTTACTTTCAACACGAGTGGAACCACGGAAGTGGCAAATGCCACGATCCAGCCACTCATGAGAAACCACCATAGTCGTGTTCCCCTCCTTGGGAGTTCATTGATAACGCGTATTCCCATCATCTATGAAACACCCACGACCCGGGAATAAATATCGTGCCTTCTGCTTCTGAAACTATAAAGGCATAGCTGCAGTTTGCTTCGACGAAATTTATGAACCATGGCCTCTTTGCTTTTTACTGCACGGTGAGCTGTCTCAGAATAGCCAACTCTGGATCAGAAAAAAATAATTGATCTTGGGAACGAAGCTCCCTCTCTCGTTGGAATAGCGTTGAGTTAACACGTTTCTGGGACTCGCCTTATCTGCGCAACACTGAGCGCCAAAAAGCTAGCTTATTCTCTCGCGCTTATGAAAACTCGGTAGGGCCACCGTGACGCAGATTGTTGAAGAGGGGGGGATGCTAAATGCCTTAGAAGAAGAAGCAACTAGTAAGGCCGGGCAAGATCACCTATACGCCTATATATGTATATGCTATCCTCCTTTCGCTTTCGTTCGGGAACATCTACCTCAATCCAACCTCAATCCAACCCCAATCCAAATTCCAAAAACGTGTTTTAGCGTGAGTCACGCTAAAACCCGAATGCGTGACCCGTCGCGTGAGGGTCTATTCGAGCTACACGTGACACAGGTCGCATATTCGATATTCATATTGATTTTCATATTCGATATCGCACATTCGATATTGATATTCGACGTCGATTGTGACACTAACTCCCCCCCCTTCGAGGGGTGGCTACCCAGACCAAATTTTGATTTGGAATCGAATGCGTTTCACGGCAAAGTCACAATTCGATGTTTAATTACAGAATTCTACACTAAATATTTCTAGAAACAATTAATGGCCATTGTTCCGCAGTCAGCACTTAATTAATAGTGAATTTTTCTCTCACTAACCCATAATGTAATCGGAGGGAATGATCCGAAGGTCTAAGCCAGTCTAGCCCAGTGCAACGACTTCCGCCAAGAAGCTGCATCCTGCCTCCTACACCAAGGCGCGGGAGAGTGGGTGTCGAAATCGACTTCAGTGGTATGAGCTAGTTTGAATTTCAAAAAGTGCTTTCTATGAAATATCCGAAAACAAGGCGACCCCGCGCATTGACGAATATCGACGATTAAAGTAAAAATCACTTGAGAAAACACGATCGGAATGCGTGTATAATAACCCGTGTTTCAGATATCAGACTACGGTGTACCTACGACTACGTTAATAGCTACTACGTATTGCGGGATGTGACACGACGCGTAACTGACACATCCGGTTTGTCCGTAAGATTGTATACTCCGTATAATACAACGTGACAATATGTAGGGCGGGTTCGGTATATATTGCCGTTGGCTTCGTTTATCAGATCCACGCAGTTCACACACGATCTACATGTGATGTGGTATTACATCTCGCAGCTTATGGTGCACACGCACCCTTCTTCACTGCGTATTTCTGAGATGAGTGGCTAAGCCGCTCCGCTTGATGGGGCATTGGGGACCCAACACATTATGGTTTGTGTCAAGGATGTGACCGATGACATATATGTCATGCATGTCATACATGACATGCGTGTCATACATGTCATACGTGCCTTACCTGTCATGTCATGTCATGTCATGTCATGTCATGTGTCATAATGACATACCGTCGTCAAGTATTGTCAGTACGGTCGACTATGACATGTACAGTCAGTATGTCTGTCATCCACCTAAGGTGAGTGACATCTGTCATCGAGAGGCCAAGTATATGGCATCGAGACGGCGAAGCAAGATAAGTCTTTAAGAACTGAATTGTTCTGCCAGGACGCATCTTCGCTTCTCGCATGCATTGAACAGCATGCGAGCATCAATGGCTATATTGTCTGGCCGATGCGTCAAGTTCACCTAGTGCTCTCGAGTTCACAACTCGATGGTGGTAACGCGTGCGACGCGTGAGAGCACTAGAGTATATGAGGAGCATTGAGCTCAAGCACGCACTTTTGGTCTACAGATTGCTGCACTCATAGTTACACCCACCAAATACTTGCACGTAACTACAGTATTACAGTTCCATAACAATCGTGCCGTGACATTGGTATTCTATCGCTCAGACGAGAACGAGAACATACTTGAGTGTGTGCAGCATAACACTTCTGCTGGAATCTGTATAGGCAGCCCTGACAGGCAGGCCCCTATGACAGACCCCTAGGACCAACACTGGACTGCTGACTGATCTATAGGTTCGTGCTGTGACACACGTTGTGTCACAGGTAGGCTAGTTTCCGAGAGCGTTGCGAGACCGTTCCGGGTATATCTAGCTTAGGGTTTATTTATCTTATGAGAGTTTATCCATGAAGTTCGGGACCCTCTTATATCTAGTGAACTAGGATATTCCGGTAGGTTATGGGCCCACCACGCTTCCAAGCACCTCACTCTGGTGGTGCTATGGGAGATTGGCATGACGGTGCTCCCCGCAGCCACGGCTGCGGAAAGCCTCCGTGGGGCTTCCCCGCCCACGCGGGCTTATGGGGGATGCCGTTTCTACTTTCCTTTATTCTCTTGATTTCTGTCATGGGAGTGGGAGCTGCCGCAAATGTGGAAAGGCTGCGGCACGAAAAATCACGAAACATTTCGGGGTTCAATTTTTAAAGACTGAGAGTAAAATGAGAGTGGGCGGACTCTCATTTTCCCGATTATTCCGTTTGGAGCAGCCAGCACTTGAGATGGTTGCGGCAGCCGCACTCGTACGGCTGCACCGAGCCGCCGTTCCATCACTCCTTTATGAACAAAATGCCGGTGGCAGTGGACACTGACTCGGCAGGTTTGGTTTCCTTGCATGGATTGTCTGCAAACCCTAACGCTGGCTCTGGTGGTGTGTTCACGAATGATGCCGCGGTCACCGTGATGGACTCTGACGACGCGAGTCCGACGACAATGAAGAACCTCCTTGCATTGGCAGCCGTTTGTCACCTGCCTGCAGGGTCGGTGGTGATGGGATGATCGACCGGCGGGCTCTCCATGTGCTTGATGTGCGGGGCTCAATCCTTGCCGCTGGAGTCTGCTTGTGTTTTCCCTACCGACTTATAGGTTTCCACGGTGCAGCATTTCTTTCCAGTTATTTGGGACAACCCAGTTGTTTCCGAGATTTTCTTTCATTTTCTCGTCTGGTTCTGGCTCCGATGTGATTGACATTGGCAACACCGACATCTTCAATCTGCACAACTCCATTGACAACATGGACATCTCCAACAGTGAAATTCTCTTGCAGGACCACTCTCACAGTGGCTAGAGTTTCCGTTGAACTTGCTAGTAGCACCGTTAGATCTGCTTGTCAGGGCACAGCAGCCTGAGCAGTGTACCGTGCTAGCTAGATTGGGACCACCCTGACCAAGAGCACAGGCCCCATTAGCAATATGTTTCCGGAGATGTTGTTTGTTTAGCCGGAGATGGAGATGGTGTTTTGTTTAGTTATTACCCTATTATTCGTTGCCAGCCTTTGTTTACGATTCATCCTTCGTAACAGTCAAGGTTGGTATATGCAGGATGTGGCAACGTAACATACAGTCGCACCCGGTTTTTTTTCACTCGGTACTCCGTATAGTACAGGGTGACAATCTGTCGGTAGCGTTCATCGGCATATTGCCGCATTAGCTTCGGTCATCAATGCACAGTTTATGTTGATCAGATTCAGTGCACACACGATATGCATGTACTGTAGTATATCGTCGCACGTGGTGTATTATCTATCTGTCACTGG
Source organism: Cymbomonas tetramitiformis (assembly GCA_001247695.2). Classification (NCBI taxonomy): domain Eukaryota; kingdom Viridiplantae; phylum Chlorophyta; class Pyramimonadophyceae; order Pyramimonadales; family Pyramimonadaceae; genus Cymbomonas; species Cymbomonas tetramitiformis. Next base: position 7,129 of record LGRX02033529.1, read on the forward strand.
TCAGAACTACATGACAGACACTCTGCCGATTTTCGAAAACGACGCCCCGTAGTATTATAGAGCATTCGGAATCTAAACCCTGACACAGATGTTATTAACCCCTTAGCTGCCAGCTGATGGACATGTCCATCAAACACTCAAAACTGATTTTCTCGGCGACAAATAACTCAAATTCACTTTTGAAGACAGTTTTGAACAGCTCTTATCGAGCCGCATGCAGCCATGAACTTGGGAGCAACCATGTTGCGACGATGCTCTAAATATTTCCCCAGACGCACTCTATTTTAGCTTGACCATAATGAGTCACGTCTAGGGCACATGTGTCATAGTGTTACAAACCCCTAATAATATAAGTAGCCCTAACCGCATGTTGAGCACTTGGTAAGATTATACCTGGAGGTATAGGGTCAATATTAGGGCTTACATTGTTAACGATGTGCACATCCATCGCCATTTTTCAGTTGACAATCACGTCATCGGTATCAAGTATAATGTATTTCTAACGTTTGCATGTGATTCGCCTTGAGAAGACCTTGCCGACACTATTTTCAAAAGTTGAGGCAGGACCCTTATGCCAAAGTTATTGTAAATAAACCAAAATTTTCACAACCCCGAAATTCCTCCGGCAGCTAAGGGGTTAACATGTACACCACCAATTTTAACAAACACCGGACTATGGAAATGTCCCGTAGGGCCTGTCCTTTCTGGCAGGGTTAGAATTCCAAAACAAGCACACTAACAACTACTTTCGGTGTTATTTTGATACAATCATACACACCTCGACAGGTCGTACCACCCTTCTGCACTGAAGAATATCACAAGACTCGTCACACCGCAACTCGTGCCCCGCGCCCGCCGTGGCCAATGTACCCCGAACCGCATTACCCCGCATCGATGCCGAAAAGCGGTCAAAGTGGAAAGGTGTGAATGAAGGAATCATCTTCCGCCATCAATTTGGTACTCCGCCAATATATAGATGCTCGGCATGCACGTCGTAGGTCTCACGCCTCGTCCACCGGTGTTCTGTAGATCGACTGAACGATGAGCGAGCGGGCACCGAAATGGCGTGCACCACAGCGGGCTTCCCCTCGATGTAGGGCGTCCCCTCGTTGCAAAGTGCCTGGAACTGTTCCGCGTCCCTCGCATCAAATACCCACTGGAACGGCTGTGCGACCACGTCATGCTCAATGAAAGCCCTCGAAGGACACCACCGCGTGCGTGTACGCTATGGTTGCGGTCGTGCTGAACGTCTATGCAATGATTATGCCAATGCAGCCGCAGAAGCACATGTGGGGCGCTTGCAAAGTCAAATTGGTTTACCGGAACCTTTGTGGAACTCCACCTTGCTTGACAACGGCACGTCCCGTTTTGCCGCTGCCGCCCCCGACCGCTAGTAGTCCACAGGGTTCTTGTTAGCTGCGCGCGCACTCCACGTGTGGTTTCCGTGCCCCCCGAGTGTGCTTGCCACTCTGCGCATTATGCATTCTTGCAATGTCCCGTCGCAGCTGGTTGACGATGTCCGTCATGCCAGACACCGCACTAGCCAGGTCCGGATTCTCACAAGTTGCAACCCGCGTGTGTCTGCGTCAGTAGCATGGGCCATGGAACCAGTGGTCTTGAGATCGGTGCGTACTTGCTCAGTCGGCATACACAGTGTGTACCCTGGACTGAACCTCCAAAAGGTTCACCAACGGTATACGTGCGTCGCGCGGCAAGTCGGAGCGTACCACGCAGTGTATCGTAACGCGGTGTCGAGGGCGTCAAGGAAGGTGGCCTTGACTTCCTTATTCGGCATGGTCGTAGCGCTCCTCGCCACCTCCAAGCACGCGTTGAATAAGTCGGCAATCTTGCGTTTCGGGTCCGTGTCTGTCTCGAAGAAATTCTGAAATACGGCTCTCGGTGCCTACGAAATGCTCGCGCTCCTGCATGTAGCCTACGCACCACCTCCAACGCTGCCCCCTTCCCGTCTAGCGCATAGGCCTCACCAAAGACTACCCAGTCCGCCGCCGCCGAGCTAGGCATGCACAAATGTTTCAAGACTTGAAACAAAATAAGCGCATTCGCATCAGGATGGATTGCTGCTGCCATATTTGTGAGGACAACCGGTGAGTTGAAAGCGGAGTTCTCATCGAGGAACACCTCCTTCGCTCGTCGAGTAATAGGGTGTTGAATTAAAAGAGAAATGGCCCGGAAATCGTTTGGGGGTTTTTGACCCAAAGCCCGAAACCCCCCGCCTTTTTCCGCGCCGAAGGCCAACCCCCTCCGGTCCCCACCTTAAAAAATGATCAAAGCCTATATAAAAGCCTTAAAAAAATTGGCTGTTAAAGCCCAAAAGCCCCCCGCCTTCGTTCGCGGGGGCCAAAGGCCCTAAAGCTCCCCCCACCTTCGCGCGAGCCAAAGGCCCAAAGCCTCCCCCCCAAACGTTTTCCAACCTTTTTTTGGGAAATTCAACACCCTATAAGGTCGCGAAGACACTAGCGTCGTGCTCAACGCTCCTCTTGAACCTCTGCGCCATAACGCGCATGTGGGCCCTGATGCCCATTTCGCAGCCGATCACCCCAAAGTGGCGCTTGCCTCACGCTCATCCATGAACGTAGCTGTCACTGCGTGACTGTGCCATTGACACCGCCGTAGCTCGTGATGTCGCTCTTTCGTCGCTTCAGCGGTGTCAAAAAATTGACACTAGATTCCTACGCCTCGCGGAAAAGGTCGCCATAGATATCGGATGCATTGTGAAAATGCCTACAGAGATGGGTAGGCTAGTGGGGTGGTGGTGGGGAATATGGCGGTCAAGGGTGTCGAAGATGGATGGGTCGTCGAAGATGAATACAGAAGTGGATGGGTCATAAGCTCAACCTAGGGATCCATGGAGGAACTGGCGCCAGGCGTATTCGCTGCGTCCAGAAGAAGCCCCCAAAATCCAACCCGAGCGACGATACTGCATTGCGAAACACAGGGTCGCCCAATCAATCGCTTGCCATACACGAATTAGGCCACGCCGCTTCCGCCACGTACCACCCTTGGGCTCCTAACCCATCTGAAGCGCCAGCGCTTAGTCACTCATGGCCAAGGCGTAGTGCTGCGAAGTCCCGAACAATCGCGGTGTCGCCTTAACCTGGTAGAATATCCTATCCAACTATATATCACAAAGAGTTCACGTATATTATTCCGGTAGCAAATTTGGAAATTTCGATTGTCGTTCTGGGAACATTCAAGTGATGCTATATATTTCAGGAACACATAGAATTTCTGGCATGTTCGTCGAGTCTGCCTGGGCTGCCCACGCTTTGCTCGTCCTCGTGCCAACCATTTCAGTGTCGCATCTTGCTTCAACCTCCAACAACACGTATGGCGTTATGCAAATATATGTCCCACGAAAAGTTTTCGGCGATGTTTTTTATGACGTTCGCGCGCGGTGGGTTTGGGAGATTTGATGTTTGTTAAGTGGTGTAAATTGGGTGAGGTGTGAATTTTATGCATGAAATATGATATGCAAAGTATCATGTCTGAAAAGTAAAAATTGAAAAAGTTAAGGCTTATTTTCGTTTTCAGATTTGATAAATCTTTTGATGATGACTTTTTCCCAGGCTGAAAATCTGGGGCAGAGGTCTTTGTGGATGATGATAATGCCGATTTTTGGGTGTGGATGATGGTGATGATCTTTAAGGTGACATATGATGACGATGTATGTATCATGCATGACTCGTCGTCAAACGAAAGTGGGGCCAGAAAGATAGCGTTTCTGACAATAACGAATGCGCCACCTCGCAAAATGTTTAGTTTTCGTTAGCCATTGGAAACCGCGGGGCATCGGTCGATCGATACGATGATTTGCAATCTAGAATTTGATTGGTTGGGCGGTGAAACGATTCCGCTAGCATTCGATTTTCAAACATACTAGGCGGATCGATCTCAAAAAGAGATCTCCACTAGGCCATCTGACCGTAGGATCATGTGCGCGACAGTGCTTCGCTTTTTGCTTCCCAACATGCCATGTCATAACGCGAGGGTGGCGTCGCGATAAATGTACGCGACTGCAGTGGCACTGTCATGGTTAGCGTCTGGCGATCGTGAGATCGGAAGTTCGTCTGTGTCGCTCGTTGGGATTCGCGCTTTGCTGCTGCTGCTGCTGATTAAGTAAGTGAGCAAGGTAATTTGGTCCGGTTCCAAATCATAAGGAGCAGAGGTTTGTACACCAGAATTTGAACAACCAAGCCCATTAGTTTTGTATTACGGCGACCAGCAGGATATGCTTTGGACGAATTGAGGGAATAACGTTTTTGCCGATCGCTGAACTTTCCTCACCAGTGTGCGCACAGGTTCCTCTTCACTGCTAGCTTCGCATGACGAGTTGGTTGCGAATCTTGCGTGCCTTGGTATGCGCCGGCTGCTGGGATCTTTTGGTGCATGTGGTTATGCGCCGGCTGCTGGGATCTTTTGGTGGAGGTGCAGGGCGCGCTGATTTTTCGCGAACTATGCTGTCAGCTTCTTGGTTATGTTTTTAATTCCTGTTGCTTTCGTTTCTCACAAGATTCGTTTCGTCCCACATGTTTCTGGTGCCCGATCTCAGGATCTTGTGCTACGAAGGTCGTGGCAATTCTGCTGCATCGTTTATTTTGAACTGGGCAGCAGCGCGGTCCATCTTGAAATGGGAAGCGCCGTTTATCTTAACCAGGTAGCAGCACGTCTGGGGCTTGCCCCGGCGGGATCTTCCTCGGTCTTAGTTGGCCATGCTACTTTCAGTTTAGGATTTATATCACTTAGGCTTTTCGCCATGCTCCTTCTCTTCTCAACTTATGTGAAACAGTCAGCGATGCTGCTTCCTTCCTGCCGGCTGACAGTTTCAGTAAGTGTTCGCAGGTACTACGGGATCTTCTGCTCGCCCCAAAAAATGATATTTAGCACTCGCAGTTTGCGTGGTCTGCCTGGCATGAGAATTCGTGATGCCCTTCGGGACACGTTCATTTTGCTTGTTGAGATGCGATAGGGATTTGCTCTTTTAGAACCCGTTTATTATCAGGTTATGATAGAATAGTTTGATAAGCGGTATTGGAACTATGTGCTGTTGCAAATTTGTAGTATCATTATGATTATTTTGCCCTGCATGATTTCTGTTGTGTGAATAGCTGATATTGTTGTCCGAGCAAGAGGACGCCCTGCCGTCACGTATATAAGCGGTTTATATACCGGTTTGAATCTGAAGAACGGAATCGTGACTCTTTCGAACAGAGTGAAATAAATGTCGGTGAATATTATCACGCGAATACCGCGGAATTATCAAAAAAGTCAAGACAGGTCATGTCAAAAAAATATTTTTGTCCCGTATTTATCAAAAGTTATCAAGTTATTTGAATAGTTTGCCATCAATATGTGCATCAATATGTATATCAATACAACACAAATATATATAGCGCAATAACATCATTGCGCCTCGTTTCAAAGTCTTCCCCGATTAATAGCTATGAGTGTATATAGTGTTCAAGATACCAACTCTTGGCTCACCACAAAGAATGCAATTAGATGTGTCGAGCAACAGACATCCGACTGCGTGCATATAGCCCTTAGCCGTTTACAAATAGTGCCCTGAACGCCCGTAACGGAGGTGTAACTAACCTTTTTGCTACATACATATTTCAAAGACGTTTTTTTATCTAAGTTGCGCGATTGGCAAACTACATTGATGCACAATAACGTATAGCTTCACCTATCTTTCGACAGAACACGGCAGGAACTATGCTGCTGCTGCTGTTTCAACTTGCAAATTTTGCAACCGCCGAATTGCACCCCTCAGGTTCCTTCCTACAATGCATTATGCCGACCCTGCACAGACATCTTACCGTATCTGTAACAGGGACAACTGACTTTTTCGCCTTATCCGAGGCTTCAGGGAACGTCGTAACGTCGACGCAGGAGTGACCATACACATGCGATCTGCATACGGTTGCAGCGGATGGGGGTTGATGTGCGTGCGCGCCAAATCACCGGCCCCAGCGAGGCGCCCAAAGGGTCCAGGCGTACATCCAAGGTTGAGCTATACCGCCCATGCACCCGCAGCAACAAAAAACACCATCAGGTGCGGCTCGTCCCCTGAACCGTTCCGCCCCTCAGGTTCAGGGTCTAGCATACAGCTTCTTTCAGGGAAGTAATTTTTCGAGCTTCTGCTTCTCCTCTGACATTTCCACGATTACCTGCACGAGCACGTCTTCCCTGGTTAGAATCATAGATGCTATGCAATCAAGATAATGATTTGACTGTGCTTGTATAAGACTGGCTATCAGCTTCTGGCATGCAAATGAGAAGAACATGCGCGCCAGAAGTGTTCTGGACAGAGGGAGAACAGGGCACGTTCCCGTCCAGAATCCCAATCAGATGAGCGCGCTGCACACTGCCTATTTATGGCATGCATGCGCTGGTATCTCATACTATCACGGGAGCAAACGCCTTTTGCTGCGAAAGGCACATCGATTGGTAGAAAATGCTTAGTGTTGAGCAGCACCTTCTCCGCGTCAGAGCGTTCGATCTTTTCCTGGTGGAGCTGCTGCTTTAGGCTTTCCATCTCAGACTTGCTCTTGTTGAGATCTCTCGTCAGCACCTCAAGTTCTTGGGACAGCTTGATTTGGGCCTGCCCCTCGTAGCAGCACGCGCCGCTCAATGCAAGGACCGCGCACAGACATACATGTCTCTTGCTCAGCGCATACAAGCTGAGTCCACACTTTGGCCACCTTCAGGCAAGCTCATCTTGCCTTCCTAAAATGTGATATCGCCTAGCGACTGGGACCATGCAGAGATCAAATATCGCTTCATCAGCCAAGGCCTTTGCCTAAAGGTGCTCTCCTTCAGAGTGCTGTCTTCAGGCGCATTGCCAGTCGATGGTGCATCCAAGTGCCCTGGTCCCGACTCTTTGCAGTGGGGTCGAACTTGAGCTGTCTGCGGCGTTTCCAGATGTGGGGGTCGACTGCCTGCAGAGCTCTCAGCCGCGGGCGTTTGACTCTCTGTGGGCTGCTCGGCCGCTTCGACTGGCCAATCCCTCATGCTTCCAAGTGCAAATGCGTTAATTGCCTGTGGTGTTTCTGAACGCGAGATTTCGAGTGCCTGCAGCGTTTCTGAGTGCAGGCTTTTAAACATTTGTGGAGAACACAGCCTTCAACCGCCTGCGGTGCGACTTTGCTACGCGCAGAATTTCGGCTTTCTTTGGCACTGCCAAGCACAGTCATTTTGACTGTCAGTGGCGTTCCCAAATGTCTTTGCTTTGACTGTCTGCGATGTTTGCCAGCACAATCGTTTTGGCAGCGTTTAGTGTTTCCGAATTCAGACTGGTGTTACCGTCTGCACTATTTCTAAGCACGGGCTGTGTGACTGTCTACGGTGTCTTCAAGCGCTCCGTTTGTCTGTCTGTGGCATTCCAGAGTGTTGCGCTTCAAACTGTTTCTAGTGTATGCCAGGGTGGGCATTTCTGCAGTGCTCTCAGTTGCGAGCTGTTGACTATCTGCAGTGCTTTCAAAATGCACTTGCTTTGACTGTCCGTGACATTTCCAATTGCTGCCGTTCCAGTTATCTGCACTATCTCCGAGTGCGGTCTTTTGATTGTCCGTGACATTTCCAAGTGCTGCCGTTCCAGTTATCTGCACTATCTCCGAGTGCGGTTTTTTGACTGTCCGTGACATTTCCAAGTGCTGCCGTTCCAGTTATCTGCACTATCTCGAGTGCGGGTCTTTTGACTGTCCGTGACATTTCCAAGTGCTGCCGTTCCAGTTATCTGCACTATCTCCAAGTGCGGTCTTTGGCTGTCCGTGACATTTCCAAGTGCTGCCGTTCCAGTTATCTGCATTATATCCGAGTGCGGTCTTTTGACTGTGTGTGTGCAGTATCTCCGAGTGTGGTCTTTTGACTGAGCGTGCAGTATTGTTTTCGCAATTACAGGCGGGGGCGACTGACTGTCGGCGGTGAGAAACGCCGCACTCTCTTCGGAGCCACCTTCCTGTCAAAGCAGCAGCAGCTGCAGCTTGCGGGGCCGCCAGGGCGCCTCTCACCTTCTCCGCCTGCACTCGCACTGTGCGCTCCGTGGAGAGGTCCTTCTCCAGCGTGGCGGCCGAGGCGCTCAGCGCTGCCAGCTCCGCCCTCACCTCCGCGATGCCCGCCTGCCGCTGCTCCACTTCCTGGAACAGCTCAACGTTGCGCGTCTTCGTTTCCTCCAGCTTCTTCTGTACAACCTGCTTACAGCACAACTCTCCCAGTCAGAGCCACACGCCTTCACCCGACGCTGCCCACTCTACTTCTCAAGCCACCATGTGCACGCCAACAGCCTGTGCTTTCCCTCAGCCCTACGATCCGCTTCCAAGCTGATGCACCTGCATGGTTCAGCCCTTTCTCAACTCAAGCTGGTGCGCCTCCCAGCTAAAAGGCGCTACCTTCATATTCCCACTAGAACTGTCCTGGGTGTGCTCCAGCATGTCGTTGGTCTCGTTCACGACATTCACCAGCTCTTCTGCTTTATTAGTCTCCTTCGCCTGCCACATTTGGCAGCCGCGGATTAGTTGCTGCCTCCCATTTGCTCACTCAATTGCTGCATCCCATATCATCACTCAATTGCTGCCTCCCTGTTGATCATTAGCTACCCCCCATTAAAGTACTTTCTGGCCCTCATTTGATCAGTTGCTACCCCCCTTCTGATCACTTCCTGTCCCCATCCAATTACTCGCTCACCCCCTTCCAATCGCCCGGGACCGCTCGTGTGACCACTTGTTGCCCCGCATCTTATCACTTATTGCAATCCCCCGGGACCGCTCGAGTGACCACTTGCTGCCCCGCACTTATCATATTGCAATCCCCGGGACCGCTCGGGTGACCACTTGTTGCCCCGCACCTTATCACTGATTGCAATCCCCAGGACCCGCTACGTGCTGACCACTTGTTGCCCCCTTTGCCATCACTTGTGCAATCCCCAGGACCGCTCGGGTGACCACCCATTGCCCCGCACCTTATCACTTATTGCAATCGCCCGGGACCCTTCCGGGTGACCACTTGTGCCAATACCTTAACACTTATTGCAATCCCCCAGGACCTTTCGGGTGACCACTTGTTGCCCGCACCTTATCACTTATTGCAATCGCCCAGGACCGCTCGGGTGACCACTTTGCCCGGCACCTTAGCACTTATTGCAATCCCCGGGACCGCTCGGGTGACCACTTGTTGCCCCGCACCTTATCGCTTATTGCCCCGCTTTACCTTATCACTTATTGCCCGCTTTTGTATCACCTATTGCAATCGCCCGGGACCGCTCGGGTGACCACCGACGCGCTTACCTTATCACTTATTGCAATCCCCCCGGGACCGCTCGGGTGACCACTTGTTGCCCCGCACCTTATCACTTTGCAATCCCCCGGGACCGCTCAGAGGTGACCACTTGTTGCCCGCGCCTTATCACGTATTGCAATCGCCCGGGACCGCTCGGGTGACCGCCTGTTGCCCGCGCACCTTATCATATTGCAATCGCCAGGACGCTCAGGTGACCACTTGTTGCCCGCTGCCCATCACTTATTGCAATCCCGGGACCGCTCGGGTGACCACTTGTTGCCCGCACCTTATCACTTATTGCGTCCCGGAGTTGCTTCGGGTGACCACTTGTTGCCTTTTCCAGCACACTTATTGCAATCCCCAGGACCGCTCGGGTGACCACTTGTTGCCCGCACCTTATCACTGATTGCAATCCCCGGGACCGCTCAGGTGACCACTTGTTACCCCGCATCTTATCACTGTGCAATCGCCCGGGACGCTCGTGTGACCACTTGTTGCCCCGCACCTTATCACTTATTGCAATCGCCCGGTGCATCGCCCGAAAGAAGCTCCTACATATTGGCTCACCCCCACACATGCAGTGAGGCAGGATGGGGGAGGGGTGGGCTTCGGCCCAGAGGTTGAGTCTCCACCAGAGCCTTCTCCAAGCCGCCAATCTTTCTTCCCCTCTTTTTGTTCTCTTTGGTCAGATTTCGGTTCCTCCGATTTACTTTCACCAGCTCACCCTGCAGCTCAGCCTCCACAATGGCGCTTGCCGCAAGGTCCGCTTTTGCCTGCCTCAATCCACCACTTGCCCCCCACGTCACCGCCTAAAGGATTTGCGTTTGATTCGAGGCAGTATTCTTTATATCGATCTTTACACGAGCCGCAAAACCCTAAAAAGAAGAGTTTCTAGGGTTTTTTCGTTTTAGGGTTTTAGGGTAGAAAGGGAAGAGTGTGAATCCATCGATCCCCGGTGTGGATACACTGTGCAGCCGATTCTCTGTGGCTACGTGGTGCCCAAGGAATGCGGTCAAGGATAAGCCACAGACGATTGTTTGTGGCTATAAGGTGCCAAAGGAATCGGACCAGGGATGAGCGATACACATGGGCACACAGGTTGCTGGCTGTGCCGGAATTAACAGCGATCAACAGCTCTTGGGAAGCTGACGACCGGTTGGTGAACTATCGACCACCGGGAGGGCTTGGGACACACAGGCATATGTGGGGACGGGACCCTAAGTAAGAATAGTGCAGAACAACAATTGCGGTGCACATGTGAAGCCAATTATTCAACACCGCATCTCACCCGCAGGGCACCCTGTGCTTCAGTCCCATAGAGCTGGAGATGGGGGCAGGTGGTTGCAGGCGCAGATTGATGGCGGGCGCGCAAGGTCAGAAGGAAGCATATCACTGTCATGCTCCACGCCTTGGGACCCCTTTTAAACCCCGGGCATGTGGTGGGTGGAGCTCTCTTGAGACCAGGCTTTGGGGCAGGCAGGGAGCAGGGGGGGTGGTTCTGTGGGAGGGCGTGGTGGTGGGGAGATAGCTTAGGCAGCTCGAGGGGTAGAGGCGGACTGGCTTCCATCAATGTGCAGGCAGTGCAGTCGCAGAGGCACTCAGGTGGCCCCGTCAGGCTTAGGGGGGTGCCGTTCTCCACGAGTGCGGATGGGGGAGGGCGCACCGCTTCCAGACTCTGCTGCAGATCGCGCGTTGTTTCCTTCTCGGCCGCCAGCAACGCGTTGAGAGACTTCTCAGTCTTCGCTGCCTGTGTTCGAGTTTCCTCCAGGGTCTTGTTTGCCTGGCATCAACCTCGCGATTGTTTCAGGCATCCCTCCAGGGGCATCCTACGCATCTGTGCCATCTCACGGCCACTGCCGACGGATGGGCCCTGCCTGCGAAACGTCACTGAGCACGGCAGCGGGCTGTATACAAGGTGCACCTACCTCCTTTAGTTGAGCTGAGAGGTCAGCAGCAAGCTTCTTTTCATTCTCCAGTGCCCGGGATGCATCCTCAAACTGTTCAGCTGCGATGGTGCGCTCGCGGAGGGCTTCTTGTGCTGCGTCCTGAAGCCCCCCCCCCGCCCAACGTGCGCCGTTTCAAGCAACGTAGAGCTTAGTTCGGTGCACTTGGATCGACTTTTGCGTCCGATGCCACATACCACAGCCTGTTTGTCTGGATCCAACGATGGGATGAACAGCAAAGAGCGGAGCTGCAGGTTCCTCGGATGGGATGTCCTGAAGGTGTCACACCAGACGGCATTACGGAAAGATTGCAACCAACAGCTACGTGTGACGCCGCGGTCCAGGACACAGGGAGCGTGCCAAGACTCGGAGCTTTGAGTGCCCCTGAGGCCGCGCTGCGCTCGCCCTCATTTCAATGACGCCTCCGAGTTCTGCTCTGCGGCTCCAGATGGGAGGCCGGAAGACCCAGAGTCCCTTCTACTGCATGCGCGCCGCGTGTGAACCGAGCGCCCGGCGCGCCAGATGGAGAAGGGAAAGCATGCAAAGCAAAGTTGACGAGGGGTGATAGCCCTGAGAGCCTTCCGCCGTGAACAGGAGAGGGCGGTATTGGAGGAGAGGAGCGCCACAGGTGGCAGGGCAGCTCGCCTGTGCTTCCCGCGCAGCCTCCGCGGCTTCTGCCTTCATCTTCTTCATCGCCGCGCGCAGGTCCTGCTGCTGCTTCTCGCTCTTCACCTGCGCCACAGTCTCGCGATGACTCACCGTCACTCCGCCATGCGCCCTAGGCGTCATTTCTATCAGCATCCATCGTCCAAAGTTACGCTCCAAGTCCCGCCGATGATGGCCCGACCCCGAAGAGGCAATGCATCCTCCAGAGCGGCAGGATCGCGAACAAAGATAACAGCAATGCAACGGATGGAGCACCACCCACCTTGAGCTCGGTTTGGGTCTCCAGCTTTGATCTCAGCTCCTCCGCCGCCCCTTCCAATTTCTCTTGCTTTGACTGTTGCTCCTTCAAGTCGCTGTCTGCTTTCCACTCCCATACCCCCAGTTCCCCCCGGTTGCTAGGGAGCGGTCCACATGCCACGCCAGAGGGGACAACTGAGCGGAGCCTAAGGCCTCAAGTCCGCTGAACCACCACAGGTTTTAGGTCGGAGCACGCAATCCCTCAGCAGCCCTCCAAGGCCCTTCGCTGCATCCCGCAGACCGCATTGTAGCTCACTGTGCCTTGGCCAGTGACGCCCGCAGCGCAGCAGCGCCGCAAGCCTTGTGCCACGCAGCGATGACGGCGCCTGCACCCTGTGTCGCCGACCATTTCCCATGTGCAGCTCAACAAGCGCTCCCTGCATCACCGGAGCGCGCATGGCTCGGAGCAAGGTCACTTACGGAGCGCCTGGTTCTTTTCGCTGAGAGCTTCGCTGCTCTCTTTGTAGTCCACCGCCTGTTGCCGCGCTCTGAGCGCCTCTTCGCCGACCGTCAGGGTGAGTTGCCTGCGGCACGCGGGAGGCGGTGAGTGTGAAGCCCGTTAGCGAGCTATGGAACTAGCTGCGCAGGTCGCGCCATGCACCGCGTATGCAGCTACAGGGGAATCCGCCCACGCGCGCCTCAGTTCCACGAGGAGTCCACATTTGCGCAGAATCTCTACGGGGAGCTCTTCCGGAACCCACAAGAAAGACGAAGGCGGCATCTGGGCGTCCGGCGGCCACTTCTTGATGAAGCTAGACGGGAGGTGGCGGCATCGCCAGAAGGGGCGAGCGTAGAGGTGGGCCGAGGAGTGCATGGATCGGATTGGCGGCACCTGCGCGGGAGGCAGAGGGCGGAGAGAAACAGGGAGGCGCATGGAGAACTTACGTCTGCTGATCGAGCTCCCCACCAAGCTGCGTCAGCTCGGCCTGGAGCTGAGTCACCTCGGCCTCGGCTGCCCAGGACGCCGCCTTGGAGGTATCCAGCGCCTTGAGCACAGCCTGCTTCTCCTTGCTGCATCCAGCCCCATTCGCCAAGACCACTCAGAGGTCTACGAGTGCATGGGCAAGCTGGTTTGCCGCTTCAGCCGGCGTGATTGCAAAGCAAGTCCAAGATGAATATGCTGGCAAGCGCATATGCGCCGTTGTGGCATATGCGCCGTTGTGCTTGTGACGCGCGCGTGCCGTCGCACATATATCCAACCAGTCACAGTGCAGACTGGGATCTCCGCAGCGCTGTGGAACGCACGGTCCTCATCTGGACTTGAGCCACGTGGCAGTCCAGCAGTCTGCAGTGGCCTGAAAGAGGAGTGGGTTGCCGGAAGGGGAGCTCACTCAAGCGCTGCTGTCAGCTTCTCCTCGCACGCAAGCGAGCGCTCGGTTGCCTGCTTCTCCTTCTTCACCGTGTCCAGCGCGCTGCGCTCCAGACTGCTTCCACACAGAATCCCCAGCTTCAAATTCCGCACCTTTCCGGATCATAACTGACAACAGAATAGTGCTTTCCAGCAGAGCTGTCCAACCCGCGTCCAGCCTCCCTCCTCCCCCTCGTGCGTGCGTGCCTTGCATGTCTAGCGCTTCGCATGCGCTGCCAGCTCAGCACGGGAGCCCAGGCATTCCAACGGTGCCGGCTCAGGACCGAGAGAAGCGCCAGCGGACTTCCGGAGTGGGTGTTCTTTTGGTGTGCACGGCAAAGCTTCTGAGAGCTTGTGGCGCCCGCTGAGAGCATGGGAACCCAAGCTGCAAACAATGCGCGTACCATCTGCACACTTCTTTACAACGCAGTTTGCAAGAGGCAAGGGCGCCATGGTATGTAAGGCTGACACAGATAGAACCACCAGATCTGCACACAGGGGTAAGATTTGGATGTGAGATCGAACCGCAGAGCCTCTGCAGCAGCCGAGGCCGCTTTGGCTGCGTCATCGCGCGCATTGGAGAGGGTCGTCTTCTCATCTGCCAGCTTCTGCAAGAACCGATAGGTACGCACTGTCATTGGGTGAGCATCCCTGGATCCGGGCATTGACAAGACCCAAGGACACTACTGCTCTTGTGTGTCTTAGTACTGCAAGGGGTGTGGGCGCAGGATGGGAGGGTGCCTCTGAACTGGAAGGGTGTGGGCGCTGAAAGGGGGCTCTGGACTGGAAGGGGTGTAGGCGTTGAAAGGGAGGAAGCCTATGGACTGGCAGGGGTGTGGGCGCAGGGCGGGATTCTCTTGCAAGGGATGCAGCAACATGGGAGCAGCAGTTGAGATCAGGGTTGCCACCTGCTCCACTGTTAGCATCGCCGCCTCCGCCGCTTCTCTTTGCTTGCGTGCTTCCTCCTCCTGTGAGGGAAACAGCGGCTTGACAATGATAAATACAGACTAGCCTGCAGCTTGATATATTTGTATGTTGACGGCTTGAATAAGTAGCTCCGCATGCACAGGGCGTGTTCCTTGTCGTGCGCAGGGCACGGTTCGATAAGTAATAAGGCGCGAGGCACTTGTAGCACTTGGAGACTTGCCCTCCTCAGCTTTTGTGCATGAGGCCCGAGGTGGTCGTGGATTTGTTGTGTGGGGAACAAATGGCACTCTTCTCAGCAAGCAGGTTCAAGGACCGGACTCTGCTGTAGCACCGGTCACCCTGTGAGCACCTGCCGTCGTACATCAATTCTGTGAGGAAGAGAGTCGGCGGCGGCTGGCACAGGGACGGAATAACTCACTTTAAACGCTAAGGCTTCCTCAGCCTTTTTTTTGTTGAGAGCATATGCTGCTGCCAGTCCTCCGGACAAAACAATCCCAACCATATTTGCCAGGTCCAAGCCATTGCCTTTCTCCTCGATAACACTGGCCTGAACCAACATCGTCCGTGCCGCCGTTCAGATAAGAGAAACCTTGGTGCACCCGTACACCCTTATATAGTCTTGGCTTTTCAAAGAGCTCATCGTGAACTTATGCATATGGTAGATTCTAGGAAGGGACGCCGGAGGTCAGAGTTGCAACGACAAGTCCATGACGTTTTTAAAGCTTGTGCCAGAAGTAGAAACATCTGCGCACGAAATGTGAAGAAAAGTGCTGGAAACCTGTTGATCAACTATGCCCGGTCATATATCTTCATTCCAGCTCTTCAGGTTGCTTGCTTTGCTTTGCCTGGAGCTAGATCAACTTACCTCTGCAGCTGCAGCTGCTGCGATTGATGCTTCCTTCTGCTTTGCAAGTTCTGTTCTCGCCTGGCACAAGAGCTCCGAAATATCCACTCTCAAGACACAAGGGTGACAAGCTAAAGATGTGCGCGATTGTATTCTGAAGAAAGCAATACGTGTGGTCGAACGGTGGCAGGTATCGTGACGGCTATAGGATGAGGAAAACATGAGCGTTCCTCGCAGCAGTTTCATCCCTCAGCTTTCCACAACACCAATTGAGGATAAGCTGTTGATGCAGCACCTGGTTCAGTTCAGTTTCCAAGGAGACAACGGTCTGGTCTGAAGCAAGGTATCTTTGTTCTTCCTGATTCTTGAAAAGATGAGTAAGACGTAGGTTAGTATCTGCTGTTACACAATAAAGAGGTATACTGGTATTGCAGCACTTCTGCAAGTAGAACTCGACAACGCAGACTGGGTGGCTCTGACTTGGACATTATGTTGTAAATTCTGTGTGATTTTATCAAGATTTGGAAACCACTTCGTGCTAGAAGCCAAAACGACACACGAACATACTCTGGAGGCTTCATATCGAAAAACTCCCAAATCCAAGAAATATAAATACCTGACGATTTTTCAAAGCGTTTTCCCTTGTAAGCAGTTCCTGTTCCTTTGCTTGGAGCTCGACTTCTCTTCTCCTGGTCTGGAAAAGCAGGTATTCGTGAGTTTGGTCCTGATTTTAGGTGTTAGATTAGTCTCAAAGATTAGCCTAATGAGACTGTTGAACATCCATGCTATTCAAGTTACCTGCTCAAGCTCAAATTCCAGTTTGTTTACTTCAGAACCCTCACTTTTAAAACTTTTCCTCCCCGCCTGTGTAGTGTCAGCAAATACCAAATTCACTCTCCTTTTGAAACCACGAACGGGGATGCTTTAACTGTGAGAATAAGAGTTCCCAAACACCCCAACAAGACCACCTGCATGTTCAGTAGAGCCTCTTCCTTCTCTTTCAATGCTGCCTCTCTCGCCTTAACTTCGGCTTCTTTTTCCAGTGCCTGTAGAAAAAGTACTAGATCATTTTCGCTTCGCTTTATCGCATGAAGATCAATCTGAGCAAGTGTTTTATAGAGGGGCGGGAATACCTTCTCGAAGAGTGCTCTTTGAGCTTCTGTCATCTTCCGCTGGCTGCGATTAAGACTGACAGACGGGGAAGCCGCTGGTACCTCAAGTGGCTGTATTCCGTTGTCTTTAATCTTTTCAACATAATCTTGATAAAGATCCTGTAGTATACAAAGGTTAAACAAAGACTTTCTCAACTGGCATTAAAGATACCTTCAGTGAACCGTCGAAAAACAGCAATATTGAAATGTGTAATGATTATAAGTAGATATCAATATTTGGAAGAGGAATGTATCAAAATGATAATGGCCATGTTCACCCCATGCAAAATCACCTGCGAGGAGTTCACAGCCGCAAGCTCCTTCGCTTCTGCACAGCTCACTGTGCAACCCTGCAATATGTCGTGAAGCTACACTGGGTGAGAAACCGCAATAGCTGCACTTTAAGTTGACAGCAGAATGTATAAAGGCAGAAGCGCTGAAGAGTTCCTACCATAAGTATGCCGGAGAGAGTCGCTGAGATTAACGTCGGAACAATCGGTATTGGTTTGAGGTTTTCTGCAGACCACCTAATAGCGCAATGTACAAAATTTTTCTTCGAACGATGTGCTCGCGAAGCCGTCCTTTGCTTGTGAACGCAAGGCAGGGGATCCCAACGTCCTGAGCGGCAGATCCTCAAATTCCGCGAATTGCCCCCGAGACGGTCCCTCATCGTTAAATTGAAACCTGTCATAGAGGCTACGCTACAGGACGGTGCCATGCCGAAGAGAATTATGCACTGTCCTAACAATTTTTTATTTTTAACCTGGTGAGAATCACTCGTTATTTGGTCACACGACACGACAATTTGCAACACTGCCGATTCGAAAAGGTGCGTGCACAACTTTGTGTTCTTTCTTCCCTGTTTCCCTTGTTTCCCTGTTTCCCTGTGTGATGACTCGGATATTAGATATCCACAATCCAAGCTCTAAACGCATGCCGAACGCATGAGGTGCAAAGTATCTTTCAAAATCGTACACGTGTATAATACCCTGTCACAAGGGGAAATCGTGTCGATCGCAACTGAAACTTGTCACTGTTGCCGTCGATAAAAGTGTAGTGTTAAAACTTGTGCCCATACCTGTCCCAGATCACCAGAGCATATGGACTGAAATAGACCTTATCATTTAGGGTGGGTAACATCAAGGGGTATAAACTAAGGGGATGCCACGCCCAGTCTTTGCCGCGGCGGCTACAAGACGCACTTAGGGCCAGTAGTTTATACCCCTTGGGTAACATTTATGGGGTGCATAATAAATATGGCCAGCCCTTTTAATTGTGTAGAAGTGACACGTGACATTTTAGGCGCGGGCGGGCGGGATTATTTATTTTCCTTATCAGCTCTGGCAATGTGCGTTACTTAGGCCCATTATCACGATCGATTATGTACCGCTCGATCGTCGATGTCCTCCAAGCGAACGTGCACAACATAAGAACACTCCTGACTCCAGCTGAAGGCAACTGAAGGGTCGGTGTGGGTATTGAAATCTTGATATTTTGATACATATCAGTTATCCAATCAGTAGGGGCTCTATCGAGAATAAGTTTGGGCATCTCTCGACAGTTTTTGGGGCGTTATCAAAACAAAAGTGAAAAGTCTCGTCGCACGCGTTTCCTCCGCCCTCATCCTCACCCACCCACGATCGCCAGTCTTGAGTCTACACGTCTTCTGACCGTCGCGTGAGTTCACCAGCAGAGCTCTCTCAGGCGAAAGACGTATTTGAAAAGACGTTCGAAAACCTGCTGGGGTGTATATTGTTCGTGCATGCCATGAATACGTCGCAAAATCCAACTAAAGTTGATGGTTGCACGTCTCTTTTAACGTTCGTCGATTTCAGTGTGAACAAGACCATGCATACGTGCTCATCCGCCGTTCAGAGTGTGGACTAGATCCGAGGGCATTCAGACTATGTATGCGTGAAGTTAGACGTGCCACAACTTTCAAGCAGTTCGTTGAAAGCGAGGACTTTGTTGCGTAGTGACACAGTGCTGTGCTTCCCCTGGACTGTCTCCTTGGACTTTAACTGTTTCTTAAGGCGAATCGTGGACGCTCTGAATACCTCCGCAGGTCAATTACGGTATCCAGAGATTCAAAATGCCGCGCAGAGCTACTTGGAACTTTGAGGACGTGAAGCAAGCCTCTTCGGCAGCGAACGCAGCCTCACCGCGCCAGACGGCCCCAGTCGACTTACAGACGGTTATTCCAAGGCTTCGAGACACAGTGTCCGCGTTCTGGCGCCAGCATGGCACCGCGTTCAAGAACATGTGGCGTGGCCTACCGGACGAGGAGCGCCGTGACCTGCTTTTAACCGTATCCGCTGGAAGCATGCCACGATCTCGCACCGAAGCTTTCACGGTAAGCGGTGAGGATGTGCATGGAGCTGCCCTGCTCCTCCCGGAGATAAACCTGGAAGATCTGCTCGGCGACGAGAGCGCACTGCCTGCATTGTTCGAGGCCCGAACTGAACCCGACGCCGAAGATCAGCTTCTCGACGATCTCGCCTTCATCCAGGATCAGATCGAGAACAAGGTCCGAGTCAACGGAAGATACCTGCTCAATCTGGCTGGAGGCGACCCCGCCAAGGGAATGCGTGGGCTGAACTTCCGAAAAGTGTACAAGCGCGACCACCTCGGTGGAGGCGAGCCCATGGACATCGTGCAGATGGTGCCTCAAATCGTGCAGTTGATAGAAGCCGGCGTGCTTATTCCCGCCGGACTGTTCGAAAAGGCGCTGGAGAGGCAATGTCTTCTCCTACAAACCCTCGCCTTCCTGGCGGACGAGTATCGCACCGAATACGCGCAAATCGGAGCGGCATACGCTGTCAGTGCTCCGACCTGGGCCCCCCCAGGCCTTACTGAGGAGCAGCTGGAAGACCTGT
Source organism: Cymbomonas tetramitiformis (assembly GCA_001247695.2). Lineage (NCBI taxonomy): Eukaryota > Viridiplantae > Chlorophyta > Pyramimonadophyceae > Pyramimonadales > Pyramimonadaceae > Cymbomonas > Cymbomonas tetramitiformis. The sequence goes on from LGRX02033529.1 coordinate 26,475, forward strand.
GGCAGAGCCAGCTCGCCGCGGCGAGGCGTGACCGCACTCAGGTTGCAGCGCAGCTGTACTCTCCGAGCGTGCCTACACCGGCGGCGGACGAAGGCCTCCCAGCGTCCTCCGGCGCCGGCGCTCCTCCAGGAGTCACTGAAGCGGTCCACGTGGACACTGGGGTGTCCTTGTTAGCCGAGCCAGAGCCAGAGAGGGAATCCTTTGCGCAGCGAGTGGAGAGAGCGCACGCGCTGAAGGACTCGGGCAATGACCTGTTCCGTGCGGACCGCTTTGAAGAAGCAAAGGAAATCTATTCGCAAGTCGTGCACGCTCTCAGTTTCCTCGACGCCATGGACGCTGATGAGCACGGCAGCGCGTGTGCCGCTCTCGCCACCACGCTCTCCAATCGGGCCGCGTGCTCAAACAAGCTCGCCGAAGGGGCTCCGGAGCGCGTGGCCAACACGTGTTTCCGAGAGGCCAAGCTGGACTGCGAAACAGCGCTATCCATGACCACAGCACTTCCCAGCTCCATAGAGAGAAAGCTGGAATTACGGCTGCGCGTTGCTCGCGAGGGGCTGAGAGAGCTGCGACAGCGCTCGCAGCCGGCAGTGCCAACGGGAGGGGCCCTAACACGGAACACCGCCAGGGCGTGGGCTTCCGGATTGATTCGGGGAGAAGGGGATAGCTTGGGGCATGTTCTCCAAAGGCAGCGCAGCGCAAGGCACGCGGCCAACAATAGGCGCATCTCGGCCACTGGTGGGAGGGCTCGCCGCCGTGGGCATCCTGAGGGCACCCCGAGGCAGCGTGCAGCGCGTGCGGCGGCGGAGGTGGCAGCACGGGCGGCGGGTGACGCGGCTGAGGCAACAGAGGACATGACACAGCAATTGAATGAGGCAGATTGGGCGCAGGAGGGCAGAGAAATTGCCACTGTAAGTCTGTCGCTAGCCGACGGCGCCGACCTTACCAGGGATGGTGAGCTTGAAGCGGTTCCGCTGACCGGCAACATGCTCATCGAGCAGGGAGATGCGCTGTGCGTCAACGCAGGGCTTGCGGACGAGTGCCCAATATGCAACGATAAGTGGTGCGAAGAGTTGGCGCAGACCGACATAATCATCTTGGCATGCCGCCATGCGCTTTGTCTGCCCTGCCTCGTCTCGTGGTCCAAGCAGTGCAAGAAGCCGTTCCGGCAAGCCACCGCAAGGGGAAAGCTAAGGACCAATTTCGCATGCCCAGTCTGTAGGGAGGTGATTGCAGAATCGATTCCTTTTCCTGAATGATTCAGCCGTCTTCGCAAACAAAGATATGCCTTCTAGCCACTCTGTTGTTGTTTGTTTGACAGCCTCATGCACCGAGCTAGTGTGTGGAGTGCATTTTTCGTGAGTTTGAGGTACATCATGATAAAATGCCTGCACCGTTTGCATCAGCTAACATGTTCGATGGAGAGGTGCCTGAATTGTAACGCACTTGCAATGTGTGCATAGATCCTCTTGCGCGAAGATTGCAATTTCGTTAGTGTGCATTATGGATGCTTTGTTGGAATTCATGTCGAACCTTCAAGTGGAATAAATTCTGACGATCATCGATGCTAGTTAGATCCTTGGTCATTAGCTCCACATGCTCAACAACTTCAACTGAACAAACCATGCTTGAATCTTGAAGCAATGAATACCTCGCCGTTGATCAATATGTTCATGATTGGACGAGGTTTGAATTCCTAATATATTTGCCGTGTATGGCGTTCTGGTATGATTTATTCAAGTCGAATAAGGCCGCCCTTTTCAACTATTGAACGTGTGGGTGTGGGTGTACGATGTAAAACGAGGAACCGAGTGGTTACTAGAGGGTTTAGGTTTTGACTGGGGCATATACACAGTAGCGCTCGCCGCACAAGTGCCAAAAAAGCGACCTGCAATTTTATATGATGCATACGACCCATGTTTAATGGGCGAGCGGTCATATGGGAGTCATATCCATCCTATTGCATATTCGTACAGATCAAGCAGCTTAATAAGAGTAATACAGTAAGTGCCGACTGTTGAAAACAGGAATTTCAGGAATCCCCCCCCCCGCGCGCGCCCCGGTACCTAAGAGAGCCAAAGAAATAAGAGAAACCGTTTATGTTTCCAGCTAATTCTTTTCTTCCTTAAGTACGCCGCCAATCAGTGTAAGCTTCCCCCGCGCGTGATGGTATTATCCGCGCGTGGGGCACTCCCGCCCCCACGCGCGTGATAGTAGTGTCCGTGCGTTACCCCGCAGCTGCACAATATTGAGGTTTAGGGCCGGGGGTTCAACCCCCCAAGTCAAAACTTGAGGGTGCGGGAGGCCAACCCTCCCAAGACCCCCAAAACATGTTAGGGGGGGTGGAGGTAAAACTGCACGCGTCGCCCCCCACCCCCTAGGGCCAAAGCGTGGGTAGCCTTTAATTTACACTTTAATTAGCTCATTTTTCAACATTCAAAAAAGATTGTGGGGGTCTAGCCAGCCTCAATCTTTCATATTTCTGCCGATCTCTTAGCTTTTCAAACCAGCCAGCTTTTCCGATAAAGTTGTGACCCCCCACACACACACCCCACCCCCAAAGCTGACTGATTTCTTAACGTAGAATTCTCTTAACGGTCGGCACTTACTGCAGGTGGAAAGGGACCGGATATACCTTGTAAATGCCCCACTTATATTTTACGCAGAGTTCATTTCCTTTTCTGGGCGCGCGGTGCCGTTTGGGTATTGAGACTGTGGCTGTGACCACTTTGCAAGAACCGATAAATCATAATGGCTCGCAATCCGCGAGGGTTATGAGTTAGGGTTATATTTGGGTATATGGGTCACTGTCGTGCACTCGAGGGCACCAAAGCAAGGCATTGTATCGGTTGTGCCGATATTCTGATATATTGATATATCGGTAAATATTGGCATATAAGTCTCAATCGATATCCATTTTGCGCACATTTAATCGATATATCGGTATCGCTTCGCTTCGGAATTCAAAGTGTTATATGTTGTATATGAGAAAGCGTATATAATTTTGAGATATCGATATGTATCGATATCGCCGATAATCGATTAGAATTATTAAATATCGAAATCGATCGATAAGCAATTCTGCAACCGATACAATGCCCTGCACCAAAGTTGGTTGGCAAAAAAGATAGATAGTAGGAAGATATATCAAACCGATATATCTTGAGTGGGCTGAATAGTTCGGTTGACTCTGTTTCGGATAAACGTATTCCCATTAACTGTAAAACGAATACGCTCTATAAGACCTAATACCTAACGGGTGTTCGGTCCGACCGGGCACAAGCAGTGCGACCGCCTACGTGGCAAGTCACAGGCAGTCATCACACTGTTAGTAGACTATGTAAACACATTGGGGCCTTCATTGGGGGTCCCAGTTAGGGCTGCCAGGCTGATTTCGGTACACCAGGACACCACCTCTGCTAAGAGTGTGGGACACTCGCTGCCAACTGTCAAGGGCTAAACCTAATGCGCCATTCTGATCAAGCGAATTTAAATTGCGGCAAGCTGTATTGCTAAAACCAAAGCACAGAGAGTACGTAACAAATACATTCAAACACCTAAACCGTCAGGTTTCGTGCTGCCGTTTTGGAGAGCTCGGTGTTGACAAAGTAAAGCACCTCTAGGGTCACACAGATCCAAGATTCAGATCTCAGATCTCAGATTTGTACCCCAGAGCCAGAACATCAAGGAATGCCCTCGGTGGCCTTGTGGAAGGGCCGACGAGCCGCCGGCACCATCGTGCAGGCCGTCGGCACCACCTCGCCGTGGCGCCGCGTTGTGCTCTCCCTGTTGAGCATATGCACAGATGTCGCTGAGCGCTCCGGAGGGGGGGGGACGGGCACCAGACACCACCTGCGAAGCTATCCCCACCACTGGCACCGCAGAAGCCGCCTCGGCGCCGTCGGTGATGCCGTTCGCAAATCGATGATAATTGATCTACGGTAGTCGGAATAGCAGATTTTCATGAAGCGATCATATGCGTGCTCGCCAGGATGACGTGATGATAAAATGCCGTAGGTATGTACCCGATCCAGCATTCGCCCCATTGCAGGAATTAAATGACACGTGGCACCTACGGGGGGGGTCGAAATGGCATTCCAGGGTATTTTGGTATTGGACGGGGACTTCTCCAATGTATGCAATCGATGTTAATAACCACGCAACATATTTTGATGGTGCTGAAAACGATAGTGCAGTCCGTTTTAGCTGGTTCGACTTCGTTTGGTGTGAATCGCATGATAGACTTATGGGGGTATACGACTTTTATAATAACGTGCCGAACTCTGGGTGGGCAGCCCTGTCTGAGAGTCTCAGTTCAGGCCCCCACTCAGATTCAGAAGTCCTATCTATCTAGAGTTAGGGTACGAGCAGTAGTACAGTAGTTGCTGTGAACGTTCGCTTTTTCCGGGTTTCTAGGTTCATAAGTATCTATATCGTTTTATCAATAACACGTATCTCTATCCGAAACCCTGAGTTCGGATACCCTGCGAGTCTATATTCACGCGAGGTATACCGGCAGTATATCGGTAGGTCGTGGACCCATCCACGTTATTCCACTTCTTTAGTTTGGTCATGATTGGCTAAACGCCGCCGCTTGAGTGGGCGGCGCGTCCATGGGTACGCTGGGTATTCTCGGGAGCTAAGAATATGAGCCGATTTCGCTGGCAGCAGGCGGGTCTACGGGGCGACGCGTTTTCGCATGGTGGCGAGGCTCTCCTCGGGATTCTACGTCGGGATTAGCTACCCCGACTCCTTGCAGGACCGCATACTAGTTGACACCATCACCGACATCTCCGCCCTCGTCCTGCCTATTCCGCGCGACCGCTTTGCTGCATTTTCTGCACTCCGTATTTTACCGACCCAGCGTACCCCGATTAGCGCCTACCCGCTCTTCAGGCTTTCTTCACAATGGATAGCGAAACGCAGGCTGTTGAAGGAGTCCGACCTGGACTCCTCCATCAGGCTTGTTCCCCCTTTCGTAGGGGTAATTGCCAGTCTATCGTGCCCTCTGGCACATATATTGATGTGTTAGGTGTGCAATACGACCTAGTGCAATCGATGCAATATATACTAATGCTTCGCGCTTGTTTCGGTATCGTATATTGTCCATACAAGAGTGTGGTAACCACGTACGCAGGGCATTCCATGGATCGATGTTACGTGTATGTATTTCCCGCAATATATACCCGCCTGCCCTGATATTTTAGCCCACCGTTCATTGGGGTAAGTTTGGAAATGTATGAAATGATAAATGTAAATTTAGTTCAGGTTGATGGGTTATGTGTGCCGATCTTATTGTCAGAAATTCCTGTCTGCCCACTGAAATCTCAATGCGATAACCTATACAACAACATTAATACGATGGCATTTGTGCACATCTCGAGAGTTCAGTTGGATCTTAGAGAATGACTCTCTTCGTGACTATCAAGACCCGCGGTTATGAGAATTCCCCTGGATGCACTGCTACTTCCTTGATACCATGACACAATCATTATTCATATGATTAATTTGATACATCAACGATAATTTTTATGTATACGATATAAACCATATTGAGTCATGTTATGCCATGCTCCGGATCAATGACCTATTGAACATCGCAGTCATCATATTGTGCTGCAGTAAGGTTTCCGCTTTTAGGATTTTCATAAGTCGGAGTATATGTGTCTGCAAGCGCTACTGATCACTCGCTCAACAACCGCATTATTGGGCGGAAGCCACCGAAACCTTCATGCTTTCCTTGTGCACCATCATCACGGTAGAGTGTTGCACACAATTTCTCAGCAGGCCACTGCGTGTGCATGGCGAACTCCTTCATATCCACCTTCATTACCTTGCCAACTCAACCAAAAACTGATATAACCGGTATCACCAATGCATCCTACCAATGCATCCTAAGATCAGTCATAGCAAAACTGAATTGGTCGATATGTCATCCTAATGCTGATGGAGTGGTGGTCAAATGTGGCCGTGCCGCGTTGTCAATTGCCAAATGTGGACGCGCCGCATTTTCAAGGAGATGCTCATCGTTCACCATCATCATAAGATCGTGGATCTTCTCCTGTTCTCTCGCAATAATCTCCATGGACTCGTTAAACTGCTCCCGCCTGTGAGCCCTCCAAAGCCAGCCAGCCCGCACACTAGTCAGCACATAACATGCGAGCGACGAGCAAAAGTCTGATCTCAGGGATGATAGCATGGGAAAGGGAGAGACTTGGTACCATGCAGTCGTCTACTGATAATGGCCCATACCTAAGATTGCCCGCACTCAAGTTCATTACATGGTGCTTCCCCACCCAACATGCCAATGTGCATAGCGCAACACATCGATGCCAGCATTGAATAAATGCTGCACATCCTGAGCAATCGATGCTTCTTATACTCTGCTCGACTGGGAACTAAGTCCTGCTCAAATGCGTGGAGGACGTTGATCTTGAAGCCAGTCAGAGAAGCATGGCCAGGGCGGCAGCAGTGCTGCAGGACAGGCCAAGCTATATACAGCTAAACAGAGGCGGCTGGTCAGCAAAATCAAGGCACAATTTACCTAGATATCAAACAATGATGTGTGCCTAATGTGAAGATGGGTGGGACGTGGCGGGCTTGTGGCCCACGCCTCATGTGAAGATGGGTGGGGACGTGGCGGGCTTGTGGCCCGCGACTCATCAGGTGGGTGGGGACGTGGCGGGCTTGTGGCCAGCGCCTCATGTGAAGATGGGTGAGACGTGGCGGGCTTGTGGCCCACGCCTCATGTGAAGATGGGTGGGGACGTGGCGGGCTTGTGGCCCACGCCTCATGTGAAGATGGGTGGGGGCGTGGTGGGCTTGTGGCCCGCGCCTCATGTGAAGATGGGTGGGGACGTGGCGGGCTTGTGAGCCCGCCTGTGGATTGAGGACGTGGCGGGCTTGTGGCCAGCGCTTCATGTGAAGATGGGTGGGGACGTGGCGGGCTTGTGGCCCACGCCTCATGTGAGTGGAGTGGGGACACGTGTTAATGGAAGACCTTGGCCCGGCGCCTCATGTGAAGATGGGTGGGGACGTGGCGACTTGTGGCCACGCCTCATGTGAAGATGGGTGAGACGTGAGGAGCTTGTGACGCGCCTCATGTGAAGATGGGTGGGGGCGTGGCGGGCTTGTGGCCCACCGCCTCATGTAGTGGGTGAGGACGTGGCGGGCTTGTGGCCCGCGCCTCATGAATGGGTAAGGGAACGTGGCGGGCTTATTGGCCCAAGCCTCACATGTGAATGAGTGGGGACGTGGCGGGCTTGTGGCCCAAGCCTCATGTGAAGATGGGTGGGGACGTGGCGGGCTTGTGGCCGGTGCGCACCAGGTGCCACAGCAGTCCGGGTTCACGAGGAAACTTCGATCATGCATTGACGAGGCGATGGTGCTCTCCTTCTTGTCCTTCTTGTTTGCCTTATATCGCGCTGCTTTCTTAACCACCCTTAGCCGGGCAGAGGCCGCCTTCGCTGCCATCACCTGCAGGATGCTCGCAATTAATGGAATGCGCCTCAACGGTCCGATGATGAATTCAAGCGAAAAGTTACGCGTTGCCGATCCTTCCTCCATACATCCAGCAGCCATCCTTCGTCTGCATCCTCCGAAAAAGTCCTCTTCGCAAGCACCCTCAGGTCTCACTCTCAAAAGGGCTCTCCACAGTGGCGTCACTGCTCAGCGGCGTCCGGTTGCCACAGCGGAATGACCGTCGGTGCGTTAGCCCTGGACATTCCTTACTTAATTATTCTGCAACCGTGCGGAAAAGCTGTAAGATGCGCGCAGGAGGGGGGCGGCCGGGAAGTGCTGCAACCTTGACATTCACGATCTCGCGCAGGTTGTTAGTGAGGGCGTCGCCGGCAAGCCTGCACACACAGCCTCCCCTGCCGGGGTCAGGCACATAGGGCTCCTGCACACTCAGCCTCCGAAATGACAAATCGCTTTGAGTTTGAGGGTTGCCATGTCATCACTGACATGGCGCTGGCCTGCGCAGGAGCCAAGCAGTGCGCAGCCGGCGCAACGAAGGGGAGCGCACCGCGGCTGTTCCCGCGGCTGTTCGGGGCGCGGCTGCTCTGGGCGCGGCTGTTCGGGGAGCAAAGGTTGCGAAGACAGATGTTTGTCTTCATCGACGGTGGGGGGAACGTTGATGGCAGCCGGCATATCCAGGATTATTTCATTGTCGCCTTCCTTCTGGTTCATTGCCAGGCTCCCTATGCCCGAAATTCGATTGGTCACCGCTCTCGTGGACTTGGTCACTGCCTCCTCCGTCGCGTTCTGCTCCCTATCCTCGCATTCCCGTGCTTCTCATTCTGCGTCCAACCCCCTCCCCTCCACCCCCCTCCCCCTCCACGCACCCAGCCACTGAAATGCCGCGTCCCGCACAGTGCCCTCCTACCTGTCTCAACAAAAGCCGGACTCTCATCGCCCGCCTGTAAATTTCCATCTCCAGACCCGGCCGTATCCCACACTTTCTCGGGAGGGCACTTTGCGCGCATCGAGCCGCTCGCCGCCCACGTGCACGCATGGCTGCAAAAGAGGCTCCTGCGTGAGGGAGTGCGGGAAGCACCTCCAGCTGCTTGAGGACGAGCGCTAGCTGCTGCGTGGTGCTCATCTTGCGTGCCTGGGGATCCCGGGTCTGGTGCCCACATCCCGACAGCCGACCCCTTAGAACTGTATTTCCAAGAGCAGCAAAAGGAGGATCCTTGCGGTGAGAGGCGCGGTGCCGCACCTTGGGCAAGGCGCCCGCCTCTAGCATGTCAGCCGCGGATTCGTCCCTTTTCTTTTTTGGAAAGACTGACCTAAACAATCTCCTACATTTGGTGTTGTACAAGCGGCGCACGCCGCGGTATGCGCTGATATAAATGGGTTTGGAGTTGCTGTCCTCTTGCTCCTGAGCGCCGCCCTCACCCACACACCCCCTCGTCAGATTCCCTGCACACGTGGCACACACCCACTCCTCAGATTCCCTGCCCAAGTGGGGAGGCCGATGGCCGTGATGGAACTAATAGTGAGGAATAAGTCGTCGGGAAAGCGACGACCGGTGGATGAACTATCGGTCACCGGGAGGGCTGGGGACACACAGGCATGTGCCGGGAGGGGAATCCAAGTAGGAACAATGCAGAACCACAGTTGCAGTGCAAGTGTGGAGCGTGTTACCCAGGACCGCAGCTTCCTCGCAGGGTGCCCAGCGGCAAGCACTTCGGTCCCACGGAGTCAGTGTTTGGGGTAGGGGGTGGAAGCGCAGATCGGTGGCGGGAGCATAAGGTCAGAAGAAAGCAATCTGGTCTACCATCCTTAGGCCCCTGGGGCAGCCCTTTGGAACACCGGTTGGGCTGTGCTTGGAGAAGCTCTTTTGAGACCAGGCTTTGGGGCAGGCAGGGAGCAGGGGGGTGGTTCTGAGGGAGGGCGTGGTGGTGGGGAGATGGCTTGGGCAGCTCGAGGGGCAGAGGTGACCTAGCTTCAGAGGGAGTGCATCAGTGTGCAGACAGTGCAGACGCACAGGCACTCAGGATGGCCCAATGAGGCTTAGGGGGTCCCGTTTTCCACTGGTAAGCTCCGGAAAACTCAGATGAGTGCCCGGAAGTGTGTGCAAAATCCTTTGATCCCTGGTGTGGGTACATAGTGCAGCCGAATTTCTCTGGCTACGTGTTGCTAAAAGAATTGATCCAAGAATAAGCCACACCCAATCCGCTCCTCGCTGCTGGCTCCGCAACGCCGGCTTGGAATCACGGCCGGCGTCTCAATTGGATGGAAGGGAAGAGGCCTTACAGAAGGCAGTAAAGGTGCCAATCAGCCTCTCTTAATCACGAATAATTATACATTTGAATTCCCTTTTCCTAGAATCGTCATTGGCCACTGCACCAGCACTCTTAACGATCGTTGTCCACCATTTTACAGTAGAAAGGTACAAACGCAACGTCCGCGATGATCAATCTTCAAGCATTAATGCCATCAAAGGGAAACCGAGGCTCTGCGTCGAGAGTGGAAGGAGAGCAACAGCGGCCTGGAAGCGGCATGTGGCATACTGCCTGGAAGCGGCATGTGTCATACTGCCTGGAAGCGGCATGTGTCATACTGCCTGGAAGCGGCATGTGTCATACTGCCTGGAAGCGGCATGTGTCGTACTGCCTGGAAGCGGCATGTATCCTACTGCCTGGAAGCGGCATGTGTCATACTGCCTGGAAGCGGCATGTGTCATGACTCGACCTTACAGACACTACCCTTTAGAAATCATTCCAATTTTGTCTAAATCGGAGCTCGAGGGATGTTGTTCCATTCAGAAGTGCAGCAACCGAGCTGCGGCTTGAACGCTCACATCAAGCTCACGCGCTGCTCCACGCATTCCTGCGGGTGCCCGCATCCTGACCAAGTGCCAGCATACGACTCCGGACGATGGCGCGCTTCCACCTGAAATACAGACCAAGCGTGGGGCTCTCTGCATACGTCTTGAGGGTGGCCCGCCATCCCACCTTCCACACATCAGAATACGTCTCAATCACGATGGCCAGCATGATGTTCAGCATGACAAACCCCGCCAAGATAGTGTAGACGTAGAAAAACACCCGCGAGGGCTGACCGCAGCCGTCCACCCGCCCCCATAACCCCAAGCGTTATGGGCCTACATGGCGGCATCCCCCTGATTCCGGGCTCTTGTGACGGTCATGCTCCACGTGGCACGCAGCTAAGAGCATCCACAGATGGAGTAACGGGAGCAGGCTCTGCGGCGGGTAGGGGGAGCAGGCTTTGCGGCGGGTAGGGGGAGCAGGCTTTGCGGCGGGTAGGGGGAGCAGGCTTTGCGGCGGGTAGGGGAGCAGGGCTTTGCGGGGTAGGGGGAGCAGGCTTTGGGGCGGGTAGGGGGAGCAGGCAGTAGGGGAGCAGGCTTGCAAGTTGGCGGTAGGGGAGCAGGCGTTGCGGCGGGTGGGGAGCAGGCGCGGCGGGTAGGGGGAGCACAGTGGCGGGTAGGGGGAGCAGGCGCTGTGGTAGGGGGAGCAGGCTTAGTGGCGGATAGGGGGAGCAGGCTTTGCGGCGGGTAGGGGGAGCAAGCGCTTTAGCGGGTAGGGGAGCAGGCTTTGCGGCGGGTAGGGGGAGCAGGAGGCAGTGGGAAGAGGGAAGGGGGCAGCGGCCAGGTGGGGAAGGTGAGAGACGCACCATGACGTGAGAAGCGGGGAACAGGTCGGCGATGTCGTACTCCCCAAGCATCATGCGGAACATGGTGTCACAGCTTACAGCGTAGGTGCGGAAGTTGTACAGCCCGTGCCGGCCGTAGACCACGTAGGCATACAGCGCAAAGCTAAAATAAATGATCATGAACATGATCAGGAAGTTCACGATTTCGGGCATCGCCTGCACCACCACCGCCGCCACCGTCACCATCCTGCAATAGGCTTGGCGAGCCTCGTCCAGCCCACAAGAGCATGGCAGGGGGGAGCTGGGAGGAGCAAGCCGAGGAGTGGGCACGGCTCACCTTCCACACGGTTCGGGTGAGGATGGAGAGGCGGCTGTTGAACTCGAAGAACTTGAAGATGCGCATCATGCAGAGCAGCACGTTCATCGTACCCCACAGTGTGTAGTTGTGGAACACTGTGGTCACCGCCATCAGCTCCTCGAAGTGGTGGGAGTTCCTGCCCCGTGGCCAAAAACATAACCGAGCTGGTGAGCTCCTGCTTCACTTCTCCCTCTCACGGCCGTGCTCGGCAGACCGCTCCCCGCTGCATTCTTGGTGCAAGCAGAGCTAACCTCGAGATACCCAATCGTAGAGGGGAGGATGGGTCAAGATCATATGTTGGGAACGAGGCACAAGGAGATGTGCGGTCCAGGTGCTATCCACGTCTGCCCGCAGCGGCCCAGCTCAGATCCCAGTGGGCAGGTGAAGGAGACCCAGCATACTGGCGCACCGCCAGGGAAGCCTCAGAGAGGGCCGGGAAAGTGCAAGGATGCTCTCAAGCACTCAAGGATGCTCTCAAGGATGCTCTCAAGGATGCTCAAGCACTCAAGGATGCTCAAGGATGCTCTCAAGGATGCTCTCAAGCGCTCAAGGATGCTCTCAAGGATGCTCTCAAGCGCTCAAGGATGCCCTCAAGAGGCGACTGGATCCTGTGAGGGAGCGCGCGCACGTGTAGATGATCTTGGGATCATACTCCAAGTCCGAATTGGATATTCCCCACTGAAAAAACGCACCGAAACACCGCCCTCTGTGAGGCATCCATGGCCGCGTGCCCAGAAAATAAGGTTTTGACTAAAACCACAGCAGATATGGTCCCAGCAGCATCATGGATGACGTGCTGGCAGGGGGCTCATCGCACGCTCGCGCTCGGCACGGACCATGAGCCAGCTCCACGCGCTGTAGCCAAACGCAACCAGCGTGCCCAGGTCCAGGAAGTCCCAGAATGTGCAGAGCTGGTGGAGCTGCGCAGCGGATCTCCACCCCCCGCCCGGTCAGAGCACCCGCCCGTACGCACCGCAACACACCAGGGGGCGCGCCACCGCGCAGCGGATTTCCATTTGCTGCCAGGAAAGCCCGGCTCGCGCAGGGGGAAGGGGTGCATACCCCGGAAGTGTTGTTTTCGAACCAGAATTGTGACATGGCACTGCGCCACAGCGCCACGCCGTGGTACCCGTAGTAGCCGAGGAACCCCACCATAATAAGCTCCATTACGGCCCGCAAATAGTCGGTGAAGGTCTGAAACACTCCGCAACCCCCGTTCAAGAAGGAGATGGAATACACCTCCCCAAGCATTCGCCACAACATATCCAGCGCCCCCGTCGACACAAACCCAGGAATGGCAAAGCGCAGGCACATTCTTAAACACATCACCCTGTGCCCGTAATAGAAACCTCCCAAGCAGATATGCGCCAAGTAAGCGGTACCAGCCCGGGACACTGCACCCACCTGGTAGGTGAAGACGCGGCTGGAGGACATGTGCCAGCCGGGGTCCGGCACAAAGTTACCCGCCTGGCTCATCCAACAACTCCCACCCATCCGCCGCGTCTCAATCCCCGGCTGCATGCCATGCCGGCACCAGCATGGTCCCCACCGGCCGCATTCCCATCGCGGAAGAATGGGTGCATACACCTCATCGGAATTCCAACAGGTGCGGAAGCAGCGCAGTCTAAACACGCACTGGTGACCAGGACGCAGCGCGAAGCAGAGGGCACTGAGCCCAACGCTCGCCCCCGCACTGGTGACCAGGACGCAGCGCGAAGCAGAGGGCACTGAGTCCGACACTCGCGCGCCCGCACTGGTGACCAGGACGCAGCGCGAAGCAGAGGGCACTGAGCCCAACGCTCGCGCCCGCACTGGTGACCAGGACGCAGCGCGAAGCAGAGGGCACTGAGCCCAACGCTCGCGCTCGCACTGGTGACCAGGACGCAGCGCGAAGCAGAGGGCACTGAGCCCAACGCTCGCGCCCGCACTGGTGACCAGGACGCAGCGCGAAGCAGAAAGCACTGAGCCCAACGCTCGCGCCCGCACTGGTGTCTAGGACGCAGCGCGAAGCAGAGGGCACTGAGCCCAACGCTCGCGCCCGCACTGGTGACCAGGACGCAGCGCGAAGCAGGATCTAGGAGTCAGGTCGCTAGGCATTGGATTGTCAGTGTCTTCAGTGTAGAGGCTCGCAAGGGTTGGTTGAGGGGGGGCTCACAAATTGGCAATAGAATGCGCCAGATCGCATGGTAGGTGATAGGTGAGGGAGGGTTAGTTGAGGGGGGCCTCACAAATTGGCAGCAGAATGCGCCAGATCGCGTTGTAGGTGATAGGTGAGGGAGGGAGAGCACCGGGGGACACAAGTGGTAAGGGGGGGCTGAAGCACCTGATTCACGGTGAACGGCATCCAGGCCTTGCCCAGCATGAGGAGCTGACCGTTGAAGACACTGAGCCACATCCGCACTTCGCGGGTGGAGTGGTCGATCCACTTGTACTTCTCGAGCAGCTCGATTCGCTGCAGCAGGCCAACGCGGCACACGACTCAAGCCCGGATTCCAGTTACCATCAGCCACAGCAGCAGAGGATCTCATGCGTGCCCAACCCCGAGAGATGCAACCGGAGATGTAGATCCTGCATACCTGTACGATACTGTCAACATCAGACAAGTTGAAAGGCACATAGTGCCCGAAATCGCCATCCAGAAATTCAGCCGGCGGAAAATCACGAAGATATTCCTCCTCCGTGGCCTGTCCATACCAATCTCCAGTGAAGTCGTCGCCGTAGCCCAGCTCATTGCTGCACACCTGTCGCCAAGCGAGCGCGCGAGCACATCTCGCTCCGAAAATCAGTCAAAAGCGCACAAACAGAACCAAGAGCACGCAATTGCCTGCGGACAACACAACTGCGAAGAGCAGGGCTGACGAACTTCAAACAACATGGCAGTGGCAAACGCACCAACGAAGCACACGAGAGCTGCCCACACAACTGAGAAGATCATGGCAACGGAGAACACAGCCCAATGCATTGCTCGAAACGCTGATGCACTCCCAAACACGGCGCGTGGGGCATCGAACACTTCTCCAGACCCTGCTGTCAGTAGTGAGCAGCATCTGGACGGCTGGCTTCCCGCACCGGCACCTTCCTTGGCGGCACACGGAATTTACCGGATAAATGTCGCGAAACCTTTCCCAGGAGTCCACGTAGCTGCACTCCCGCCGGATTACCCGCTTCTGCGTGAGCGCCCAGGACAGCACCCGATTGTCCAAGATGTGCGCGTCCGTCATCTCTTCGAAGTACAGTGCCTCCGTTCTCTGTGAACAGCAGTGAAACCAGGTCCCCCATCTCGGTTTAATTCCCTCCTCCCTCAGGCTGCAGCATCTGGCCACTACAGGCGTCACACAGGGCCGGCGGCATCCGGCCACTACACGCGTCGCACAGGGCCGGCAGCATCCGGCCACTGCACGCGTCATACAGGGCCGGCAGCATCCGGCCACTGCACGCGGCACACAGGGCCGGCAGCATCCGGCCACTGCACGCGTCGCACAGGGCCGGCAGCATCCGGCCACTGCACGCGTCACACACGGCCGGCAGCATCCGGCCACTACACGCGTCGCACAGGGCCGGCAGCATCCGGCCACTGCACGCGTCGCACACGGCCGGCAGCATCCGGCCACTACACGCGTCGCACAGGGCCGGCAGCATCCGGCCACTGCACGCGTCGCACAGGGCCGGTAGCATCCGGCCACTGTACGCGTCACACAGGGCCCGCAGCATCCGGCCACTACACGCGTCATACAGGGCCGGCGGCATCCGGCCACTGCACGCGGCGCACAGGGCCGGCAGCATCCGGCCACTGCACGCGGCGCACAGGGCCGGCAGCATCCGGCCACTGCACGCGTCGCACAGGGCCGGCAGCATCCGGCCACTACACGCGTCGCACAGGGCCGGCAGCATCCGGCCACTGCACGCGTCACACAGGGCCGGCAGCATCCGGCCACTGCACGCGTCGCACAGGGCCGGCAGCATCCGGCCACTACACGCGTCACACAGGGCCGGCAGCATCCGGCCACTGCACGCGTCGCACAGGGCCGGCAGCATCCGGCCACTGCACGCGTCGCACAGGGCCGGCAGCATCCGGCCACTACACGCGTCGCACAGGGCCGGCAGCATCCGGCCACTACACGCGTCGCACAGGGCCGGCAGCATCCGGCCACTACAGGCGTCGCACAGGGCCGGCAGCATCCGGCCACTGCACGCGTCGCACAGGGCCGGCAGCATCCGGCCACTGCACGCGTCGCACAGGGCCGGCAGCATCCGGCCACTGCACGCGGCACACAGGGCCGGCAGCATCCGGCCACTACAGACGTCAGTGCAAGCAGTGCGCAGGCACTCCAGGAGCAGCGCGGAGGGGCTCTGCGGACGGCTGAGGGGGGAGTCCCCTTTGGATCACCTGGCGCTCTGCCACGTTCTTGAAGTATGCCCAGACATCACTTGCAGTGACTGCTTCCGTGAAGTCATTCCCTTGCCCTACACGCAGCACGCGCGCTCCAACAGTCAGAAGACTGCCATCGTGCTCGCTGCAACAGGAAAGCGCGGGTGACAGGCGCAACACAGGAAAGCGCGGGTGACAGGCGCAACACATGAAAGCGCGGGTGACAGGCGCAACACAGGAAAGCGCGGGTGACAGGCGCAACACAGGAAAGCAACACGTGAAACCCGCAGTGAGTACCAACACGGCACACTGAGCAAAGAGAAGGATTTTCACATTAAAAGCTAGAGGGTAGCTATGCGTGAACATTTGTGCGGCACAGCCTGCATGTGCGCGTGGTGCGTGTCTTGCAGCTGTGCCGCATTCATGCTGGCACAGGTGCACTTGGTTCCCCTTGCCGATGCTGTTGCCTCCGGGAAGAGCTCTCGGGGAAACCAGTGCACGGCAAAGAAATAAACGCCGTGCATATGCTGGAGTGAAAGGGCGCGCTCACCGTGGAAGAAATCCCGCAAGGAACCCTCGAGATGCGCTGCGCTCTCCACCCGAACCTGGAGATCCAAAAAGTTCAGACATAGCGAAATATAAGAGTGGCAGTAAGAGGGAGCGCTGCTGCGGCCAACGGAGGTTGCTGAGCTTGTGTCACAAAAACCTCACCCATGCTGGCACAACAGTTTAGGGTATGATGGATGGTGGCGCACTTGAAGACCGAAACAGTGCTGGAACCGTTTCGACAAAAACGGGAATGTCAGGCAGGCCCCAGGACAGAGCATGCCTACCAAACTTGGCGAGTGTGGTCTTGTACTTAATTGTATGTAAACATTCCCAGCAGTGCGCAACTGCATGGAAATAGAAGAGGAAAGGCGCAGCCACTGGAGCGACGCTTCCAGACTGCAGTGCCTCCGGCCGCCAGGACTTTCGCCCCTTCGCTGCGCCTCCGGTGTTTCGAGCGGAGCGCAGCTAGACTCAAAGGTTCGCACGAAGGGGGGAGCCCCCTGTGACAAGGACCTTGCCGGTGTGTGCTGAGAGGGGCTGAGGGCGGCTTCAACGCTGCGTTCTGTCAGAGGAGGGAGGAGGGTGGCTTCACACTTCCCGAACCCGGCCCCGTTCTGTGTCCGGAAACTCTGAACGCTTCATGTCTGTTTCGTGAGAGGGCGGCAGGTGAATATCGGACAGCAACCGCACAATGAGCATCCGAGGCTAAACTTCAATCCCAGATCGGAAGTTGAAGATGCAACCACATCCACCTCATAAGAGGTGCAAAGAGAAGACTTCATTTGTGAACGGTTCTTGCGAATGGAGACTGCGTGAGGGGATCTCTCATCCACTTGAAAGCGAAAGCAGACTCGGCGCACCCGTCGTTAAAGTGTGCTGCCCAACTCTGGGTGTGGGAGGGGAGGAGTGGTAGGTCGACCTGCATGAGAAACATGGTGGTGAGGAGGACGCAGAAGAAACACCACAGAAGGAGCTCACGCGATTGGCGGCGTCGCTCTATTTTAGCATAGAGCAAGTCTCTCACGTCCTCGACGAGAGTGACCAAGTGCGGCGCGGCAGGCTTCGCGACCGCATCGGCTGCTTCCCCTGCGCAAGGGACAAGGTCAACAGCCAGCGCACGGGCGCCATAATGCAGCCAGCTGCCGTGAAGCACTGAGCAGCCACAGAGGCCTGCGACAAGCAACTTGCAGCTGCTTGCTCCGAAAAGTCGCTGGCGTGCAGGAGCCGAAGACGTGGCTGACCGGCATTCTTATCAGGTAGCTTGATGCAGGCAAGCTGAAGTGCACCTCGTCCGAGATGCGGACTGATATGATGGACCTATTGTGAATATGCCTTCTCAAGTTGCTTCGAGAGACGAGTCCTACGTGATACACGTGTCGCCGCCACCGGCAGAGAAGCACACCAACTTGAACACAAGCTACTTATAACACAAAATATGCGAACCGACTTGGGCATCCTTAAACATCCCCATCAGAGATGCCCACCAACTAGGACACGTGGTACTTATAATTCGTCCTCTAACATGCAAGCCCAGCCGGTTACCCATGGTTCAAGGAACGGGAGCTTTAGAGAAGAGAGCAAGAAGCGGTAAAGACAGGGTGAGGAGTCGTTAATTGTGCACACACCTTGACCGACGTCTTGACTAGTATCTTCACCAGCATCTTCAGAGCGAACAATTGAGAGTCGGTTCATTTCAGGGTGAACATTGCTTGAGTTTTCCTTTTGGCTCACTGCAGAGTGAACCCTTGAGAGTGGGTTCATCGAAACAAGTTCTACGTCATCATTCGCCTGGTAAGAGAGCACAGGATGCAAGATACTGTTAGGAAAGCGAACCATGGGAAGAAACTCGAGAACGTAAGTCAATGGGAGGGATAGCAAAAAAACGGATTCCAAGTTAGTAGTCTACTTCACTATACAGTATGCACGGTCCTGAGGATTTCAAACCTCGACTTTGCAGTCGTCCTCACTTTGCCCTACAGCAGTTGAAAGCAAAGGAAGGGTCTCTATACTACATCGGTGGAAGGGACTAAATACTATCTACCTTGGAGGATTCATTACTTTCTTGCTCAGCAAGAATGTCTTCCGTATCTTCAGTCTCATTTATGATATCGATATACCTATGCATTGTCGGAGGCCCTCCGTTGTGCTCTACTGATGGCGCTGGTGAGGGTTCGATATTATTTGTGTCAATAATCTCTTGGAACCGTTCGAGAGGAGGGACCTGCCATACTAGAAGCTCATTCACAAGTATCCCGACGGGGAAAGTTTCGTGACGTCAGCATAAAAAGAAAGATGAGGTGCTACGATCAACTCACCGCAACCTGTGGCGGAGTCGCAGGAGCCGTTGAACCCCATTTCTGACGTCGCGCTGCGGAAAGCGGGATTACTCCTCCTCCTATACCCGGTGGATCCACCCCTTCCACCGTACGATGTAGTTGCGAATGGATCTTCGAATGGTTCACTGAACCGTCATTACCGTCTATCGCGTCTACCATGTCTCACCTCTAGGACGCAGGAGACTCGATCGACTGAGCGTTCCCCACCAGCTACTACTAAAGTAGCAGAGCGCTCCCTCGCATTATCTTGCCTATCCGTTTCAACCAGTGGACAGTTTGAACCGCGAAGTACAACCTCAAAATTTCAAACCAAAAGCACTTGGAGCTGCAGCGTATTTGGAAACTCGACGCACGGGGTTAAAAACGTATCCCCCAAGACTGGTGCGTAGTACGAGACATGAAGTAGTCCGTGAAGTTGCACATAAACATACACGTGCGCGTGCACGCTCTTCAGCGAAATAATGGACGAAGTAATAGCTCCCGAAGTGCACACGATGGCCTGCAACTATGAATCCTTCAGATAAGGTCCGGTGTTTAGCTTCCTGTTTTGTTGTTGGAATTATGGAATATTAGGAAGTGAACATTTTCATTTTTAATTTTCATATTCGTTGAGATATTAGGTGATACATAATTACGAGCGGAGGTGACTCTCTCGTCCGATGAAAGCATAAATTCTCGTTTCAAGTCAGACGAGAGCCAAGCCAAGCTACGCACTCTGACGCCCGTAACCATCTAAGATTCAATCGGACGATAACCTGATTTTCGATTAGAATCTAAAACATCATTGGCTCGAATTTTTCGAACCAATGCCTGACCTGAATGGAAGATCGGGTATGAAAAAGTTACGAATTTAATGAAGTACTGTGAATACGATTGGTCAGATGAGCAGCGTCTGCGTGAGCTCCTAGCAAAATCTGGAGTAGAACAGCCGACGTCTGCAGTAGGACAGCCGACACGATGCGGCAGATCGGCATTTTTGAATCGGAAGGCTCAAAAAGAGCATATTAGGCGGCTTAATAATATAGATGACAGACCAGGCAATATTCTATATTCAATATTGAAAATATTTAAAATGTTCTCCCGTCCGGTGTCCGTCACAGAGTCAGCACAATCTAACGATCGACATTGTGTCGACTCGGCGAAGAGCATGTTTATGCACAATTGAAATCGTTAGATTATGCTGACTGGGACTCTGTGGAGACCAACTTCTGTCATTGCATACACAAGACTTACTGTGTCACACAAGTGAAGGTCATGGTCAGAGCAGATGAGAGCGCGAGAACGACGTGAGACAGACTTGAGGCTCGAGACTGTCAACGTGAAATGATGATGAGGGCGCAGAGCTGCGCAGCGCAGCGCTGCGCTGCGCTGGAAAGACCAAGTCCTCGCCCTCCGCTCGTCCGCTCGCGATTTTGAAGAGAGGTTCAGAGCGTTGAAGAGTTCTTTCAGATTTCATACTGGTTTTCGCGGGGCCTGCAGGCAGGAGTCCTGGTGATATCTGAGAAAGCTACGCATTTTTATTTGACCAACCCTTACACTCTGTTTCCCTCCTTTGTGTTCCTGCGGCGTTCCTTTGAATCTCCCTTAAGCATATACAGCTCAGGGAATGTTGTGAAGCCCTGCTGCCTTAACATACTGCAAGTTTAACCTCGCATCTTTTGCAACACTGAAAAAAGCCCGATCTTTGTAGACATGGCCGCCGAACAGCCACAGACTGCAGCGAATGCGGTAAGAGATACCGTCAAGAAGGATGAGGATAAGGAAGAGGAAGGTTGGTCTTCCCGAGGATCCCTTTCCCCCAAGTTGTGCCTCTCGCTTGAGCAGCCGTCATCAGTCAATCGCAGTGCCACAAGGCTGCATATTATCAGTTTGACTTTGAAATTTTGATCCAAATCAGAAAACTCTACAAAACTTGCGTATCAAGTCCAAAAGCTGACTCGACTAACACGGTGCATGACATTCGCCCTCAGAACTGTCCCCTTTTTACGGCATAGAGAAAGGCGCAGTCCTCCAGGAGTCTCGCGTCTTCAACGATCCCCAAATTGACGTTCGAAGATGCCAACAGGTCGGCACTTCCCCCACGCTTGTGGAATACGAGCACTGCTCGAGTTTTGCTTTCGCCCCGCTCTTTTAACCTGAGCGTATTATGGGGCAAAAGATAAAATCAACGGACCGTCGCAAGCTTTTTCTCTGCGAATTCAAGCAGGTTAATAAGTGCTCAGTGGGAAAGTGTTCAGCCTTTGGACTTCAACCGTTTTCGTCACTTCACCTGAAGTTTACAGACTGAACTCCCTTATTTGTTGAACAGATTATTACCAAGCTGTTGTACTTACTTAACCAAGGCGACGCTTTCACTAAGGTTCGCGCATCGGATTCGACCTTGCTTTGATGTCTACTGCTGTTAGCCGATCTCTTACAGTCCGCTATAACCCCTTTAACCTCAGGCTATTTTGGCTCACCCAGTCTGCCTGTGACCAAGAGTAACTCGCGTCTGTCTCTTTCATCCGAGAAGCTTTAGGAGATGATTTGCTGTATCTTCTTCTTGTTGTTTGCGGGTATCGGTTGCGGCAACTGAGAAAGAAGGCACCCGCCTTCTTTTTTTCTAATGTTCACAGGTCGAAGCCACCGAGGTTTTCTTCTCTGGAACTAAGTTGTTCCAGTCAAAAGACATTAACCTTAGAAGGATGGTGTATTTGATGATTAAGGAAATATGCCCTTCTTCTGACGAGGTGGGTTAAATGTAGCACGCGTCCTATCTGGTGCCTCGCTCGCGACCTGGGGCTTCTGAACGTCATTTTCGCACCTCGCCTACTTAAAATAAAAAGCCGGTCGTATTTAAGGACATGCTTTCCCTTGAGCAATATTACCTGTTACTATTTCTAGTGTGTTGTTACTTCATATTGTTAGATGACGCTACATCTTTCTAAGCCAAAGCCTGTGGCAGGTGATCATAGTGACAAGCTCGTTGATGAAGGACATGAACAGCAAGACAGATCTGTATCGTTCAAACGCGATCCGCGTCCTGTGCAACATCAGTCGTAACGATACTGCGTTGCTCTCACAAGTGGAACGATATCTTAAGCAAGCCGTAGTTGACAAGAACTCCGTTGTTGCAAGCGCTGCTCTGGTACTGCGTTACTCACGCTAAGCTCTTTTTGTTTGCCATACAAGAGAGCAGGAGCGTGATGGCTGTCGTTTACACCGCCTGCGAATATCCTCCTGGGAGTGAATACATGGGACTTAGAGAGTGTGCGGTTGCGACTTCGGTTTGCAGGTCAGCGGGATGCACCTGCTTCAAGGTTCTCCTGAGATCGTGAAACGTTGGAGTAACGAAGTGCAAGAAGCAGTGCAGAGCAAGAATCCGCTCGTGCAAGCTCACGCTTTGGCTTTACTGCATCAGATCCGTCAGAACGATCGTCTCGCTGTAAGGGCCCACCTTCTCATCCGCTGTTGTAATTTATGTCCCTAGTTGTGATAGTAGTTCGCGCTATATTCGGCTAAAATACACGCCTGCGTATGTTCCTAAACATATATGGTATTCGGCGTGCTTGATAAGAGAACTCCCTTTTCGTCTCAGTTTCTTCAACTCGCGAGCTTGTATTTCATCTTAAGCGGTGCCAATTTTACCTTTCTCACCACTCACCATTCAGCATGGGCCCCTGACACCGTCAGCACTGACAGTCACGCGTGTGCTTTGTCCAGGTGAGCAAGTTGGTGACCAGTCTCACGCGCTCCTCTGTTCGCTCTCCTTTGGCGCAATGCCTTCTCATCCGTTATGTCAGCCAGGTCAGGGCTTCCAGCACTTCGGATATATTGTCCCAGCTTATGTGCCTCTAAACCGGTTGTGGGAAGGCCGACTGCTCTCGTATAAAAAGCTGTGTAGAATTCTGCCATACTCTGGACACCAGGGGGATCCGTTGTTTGTGAAGTGTGGTTTGGGGAAGTTACCTGCGCTGCTCTTGAGCTCGCCTGTTGAAGGGGCTGCTGCTGCGCGTCTCGCGAGCTCGCTGTCGGCCTGCTTCCTATTGAGGATTTCTCCTGAAATCTCTCTCGGTTGCGCGGTTCGCTGCAACACTGTGCAGCGCCTTGCACTTTCGAGGTCTGAAAGACCTATGTCTCCCATTTGCTCGCCTGCGTTCCGATCAGGCCTTTGAGACCACTGCCGTGCGCCATGACCAGGTGATAGCTGAGAGCAGCGCGGCGACCAACGGTGAACGTCCATTTTACGACTTCCTTGAAGGGTGCTTGCGCCACAAGGCCGAAATGGTGATATTCGAGGCCGCACGCGCTATCGCAAATATGAACGACGTGACCACTCGCGAGCTAACTCCCGCCATCACAGTACTTCAGCTGTTCCTGAGTTCTTCCAAGCCGGTATTGCGTTTCGCCGCCGTGCGTACCCTCAACAAGGTGCGATCCTGCCACCGTCCCGCGCGCCCGGCCTCACCACCCTTTACTATCTGCAAACGCCTTTACGCCTTTCAGCTTGTTTGCCCCTGCGCAATATATGAAGGTCGCAATTGATGTTTTCAGCTTTAACTTCTGAAACGTGGTGAATGGCTTCCTGGCATCACGATAGGTCGCTATGACTCATCCTCTCGCTGTTACCAACTGCAACATCGACATGGAGTCTCTGATTTCTGATCAAAACCGTAGCATTGCCACCCTGGCTATCACCACCCTCTTGAAGACGGGCAACGAGTCTTCCGTCGAGCGCCTATTGAAGCAGATCACCTCCTTCATGAGCGATATTGCTGACGAGTTCAAGATTGTCGTGGTAGAGGCCATTAAATCGCTCTGTTTGAAGTTCCCTCAGAAGTACCCAGTCCTGATGAATTTCCTATCCAACATTCTCCGCGAAGAGGGTGGTTTTGACTATAAAAAAGCGATTGGTATGCTTTTCCCTTCTCGATCATCTTGTAGTGGGGAACGGTAGCTTGTTGATCCTATCTTGCGTTTTTCGCGTATGAACTCCTCGCCGCAAGTTGCACTGTTTTTTCCTTCTCGGGTGCTGACTATGATCTTTCTTTTGTACAGTGGAATCTATCCTCAATCTGATCAGGGACATCCCTGACGCTAAGGAATCTGGACTTTCGCACCTCTGTGAGTTTATCGAAGACTGCGAGTTCACCTATCTGTCCACTCAGGTCAGCTTGAATTCCGAGCCTGTTCTTGTGAAGTGCGCTTTAGCCTCAGCCTTTGTATGTCGAGCCGGCTGCCAAGCAATGCAGCTGCCCCTTCCTGTGAGGATTCGGGCCGTCACAGGAGCGGAAGTAGCCACGCATCCCCATTTCAGCGAACTGAGGTGTTCGTTGCTCGCAGATCCTGCACCTACTTGGTAAGGAAGGACCTAATACTCAAGACCCTGCGAAGTACATCAGATATATTTACAATCGGGTGATCCTGGAGAACGCCACTGTGCGTGCAAGTGCTGTAAGTGCACTCGCTCGGTTCGGCGCCGTTGTCGAGTATCTGCAACCTCGCATCATCATCCTTCTTAAGCGTTGTCTGCATGACAACGACGATGAGGTGAGGAACTCCAAACTCAAAGCTGTTTGAGTGCTGTAAAACGCTGTGCTGACCTTGAAGCTGTGCTGAACTCCTTCAAGTTAGTTTGCATTCTTTGCTCTATACGCGGTTGCTAAGGGTCGTTCTGCCAGGTGCGAGATCGTGCGACCTTTTACCTGGCCGCCCTCGGAGCTGGTGAAACTTCCGCAGAAACCTCCAGACCCATGCTTCTTAGCAGCCTGAATAAACCGCTTGCAGATCTGGAGGTACGAACTCACCTTTCGTCAGTTACCGTCTGCACCTCACCTCTTGAAGTCTGTTTTGCGAGTGCTCTTGTAAAAGCATGGAATGCATGGGTCCTGAAAAGAAGTTTTGTTGCAGGCGAATCTGAGGGACTATATGATGGGCGGTTGTGACAAGACATTCGACATTTCGTGTGTCAGCTCCACCAAGCCAAACCTCGGTCCTGGTGAGCCCGAGAGCTGTTCCGCCTGACAACAAATCATTAGGCAAAAGCGGCAATCTGGTTGTCGGATTCGGCAGAATCCCGTGTGTGTGTGTGTGTGTTGTTAGTGAGGGGCATGCCAGCAGGGTCCGCTTACTCCGTAACCCTGGGACCAACTATTGTTGGGCGATGATAGGTCACATCGTATCATCTTTCCATGCTGCTTTGCATGTGGGTTTGGGAATATGTATGAGTTTGGTGGTATTTTGTCACGGCCCCGCCCTGCTCTTGATTTGCTTCTCACATCCACTGGGATGATGGTAGGCTGGCTTTTGCTGGCCGATCTCTTGCCGTTCAGTGTGTGTTGTTAGTATGTCAGTATCAAGGCGGTATGCAGATGAAGCTATTTGCACTGTTGCTAGAGTCAGTTTGGACAGCTTTTTCTCGAGTTGGAGAAATTGAGAGGGACCCCTTGCACTTAGGAAAGGGGTCTGCAGTTAGTGTTGAGCTACGTTTGTCTGGACGTGCAGCCCCCAAAGCAGCTGGAGGCGCGGCAGCAGCGTCGAAGCCAGGTCAGAACTCGGCACCTGAGGTGCCGCAGGCGGATGCATATGCTGAAGTCCTCAACGAAATCCCCGAGTTGGCTGATCTCGGCAGGTTGTTCAAGTCTTCTGCGCCGGTCGAGCTCACAGGTGAGGCCTGCACGTACACTTAGACGGAAGGTTTGAAGGGTTGTGATCACCGTGTCAAAAGCTCATGTAGAAGAATCGTTAAGGAGTATTTTCCGTGTGGCCGTAAGCCTCCGTGCACTGCTGAGCTGCATATCAACTCTTCAAGTGCTGCGCCTAAAGTCCAGAAATTATCTAAGGTAGGTGCTTTGAGGGACAGCACTGAATTTATGTGTCTGTGTATGCATGAGCAGAAGCGGAAACCGAGTACATGGTGAAGTGCGTCAAACACGTTTTCCCGGAGCATGTAGTGTTCCAGTTCAGCTGCAGCAACACTATCGAAGAACAGGTGCTCGAGGACGTCTCCGTAGTTATGGAACCCACGGAGGGCGAAGAATTGCAAGAGGAGTTCACGTTACCACTGGTCTCTATGCCGCTCAACGAGTGTGGTGAGACATATGTTTGTATGAAGAGGGCAGAGGGCTCATTTGCAGTCGGAAAATATGCTTGCACACTGAAGTTCACAGTAAAGGAAGTTGATCCTTCAACCGGCGAGGCAGAGGAGGACGGTTACGAGGATGAGTACCAGGTAACATCTTTGACCTTATTCCTAGTGTTAGAAATGCCTTTGGGAAGTGCAGTCGCCGGTATCATATTTTGGGAATCTCAGTAAAGTACCAGTGAACCTCTGTAGAGGTGGAAACGCTAGCATCATCGAGGCAAAAAATTGTGAAGCTATTTCCTTGGTTGAGGTGGGGTGGAGCGGGGTGGCCAGCTTGAGGATATCGAGGTGAGTGTCCTCGACTACTTGCAAAAGACTGCAGTATCCAACTTCCGTAAGTCCTGGGAGGACATAGACGAGGAGATGGAGCAGACCTCAGTGTACGGGCTGGGTGCACGGGAGTCCCTGCAAGAAGCAGTTGAGGCTGTTATGGAGATCCTTGGAATGCAGCCGTGGTACAGCATTCCCTCTCCCAACTGGCCTTCGCCTTTGAGTTTCTGACTGCCGTGCTTTGGATCTTGCTAGCAGTTTCTGTGAGTGTTATGCTGGACGGGTGGAAGCTGATGGGATATGGGTGTGCCGGGGTTTGTCCAGTGAGGGCACGGAGGTGGTTCCTCCTAATGCCCGCTCTCACACTAGCCTATTATCCGGCAACTTTGTAGGCAATTGCCAGGTGCTGGTGCGTCTTTACTTCGGAGTGGATCAGAGCAACGCAGTTGCTGTGAAGGTTGCGGTGAGGTGTGAGGATGCTGCTGTTTCTGAGTTGGTCCACCAGATCATCAGTGAGGCTTAAGCAAGGGATACATGCGGGAATCTAAAGCTCATATGGCATAGGCTTTCCGATGCGATCCTAGAGGCTGCTGCAACTTTCATCTGTGACTATCCCGGAAGGAGCCCAAACTCTACAGACCTTCGGAGCACTCTTGCCATACTTATGCAGGTGCTGTCTCGGCTCAAAAAGCGACACATGTGATGGATAAATCTGTGGAAATCCAGTTGGTGATACTAGATGAGACCAGCAAAACTGCTATCAAGTTTTTTTTTAAAGGGATGAACTGTATTTTTTGAGGAGGAGTATCAAGGTCTGTATTTTATGCTACTCTTTCCTTTTTGTGCTGTAATATGTCGGTTCCATTGATCCAGGCATTTAGATCAGAATTATTCAGTAGTGACAAGGACATCTCCACAAGTAGGCTTGATGCAGGATGTTCAAAGGTGTATGTGTCTTGCTTGGATTCGTGTTATCTCAGTTAGCTCCGTTTCACTGAGCTAACTACCCCCTATCTAAAGAGATGAACCTCACGTGAAGGTTGTGTTCATGAACATAGACCCCGTGTCATGAGACACAGTTTTGAGTCGAGTTTCTCCCTAATTAAAGTCAACGATCACACATGGCAAGCCGAGCTAGCTCGCAGTCTGGAGCAGAAACAAGATCGGGGAGCTGCAGATATTTACCCAATGTCAATAATAAATAACAAGGGCGTCCGGCTCATGCCATAGCCAACTCGCTTGGGGTGTCAGGAGCAAAACTAGTAACCTAGTGCTCTAGTGACTGACAGTCGTGTGTTAGTGTTGTCCAATATGTAGTGGTGAGCGTTGACTGCCGTATGCCAAGCCCCATGCTGCTGAAACAGTCTGGGGTCCATAGACTTAGCTGCCACCGTAGCCCCGCCAGAGCGAAGAGACTGAGTGCCCCACTTCTGCTGAACCTCTGCTTCTGACATACCAGTGGTCCTCTGGAGGAACCTGTGTACAACTTATCTGCGCTGAGGGTACTCCATATGCATGCCATTGAGTGTCGCCTGGGCAGGGGAGAACCTGGCCTTCCGGCCATCCCAACCTTGAAAGAGGTTGACCACCCCCGACAGACGGGCAATCAGCTGCTCACACAAGAGCACTGGGCAGGTCTCTCGGCGCTCTCCTCTGGCGATATACACCACATCACCATTCCTGAACGGAACATTCTTCCGTTCAGTCAGGAGGAACTCCATATGGGTGTCATAAAAGGCGACAACGCACACCGATACATAATTCATGTCTTTATACCTCAGTTAGCCAGTCCACATGGAACCCACCATAGCAGCAGTCAGCAGGTCAATCAGAGGCACTGAATTAGTGTCCGGGACATACAGCGGAATGCCACTGAACACCACCTCTCGGGAAAGGGGCTTCTGATTCTTCAGCTTAAGGCCAACACGGCGCTTAGCATTCACCCTCACCCGCTTGGCAAGCGGGTGCTTAGTCGGGATCTCCCCAGGGGAAACCAGAGCCATCTCGTGCAGGGTAAAGAGGGCCCCTGAAGCTGACTTCACTGAGGCATAGGACTCGGCCTCAGTTGCCACCGGCTGCTAGAACAGGCACACTGTAACTGGCTCCGCAGGTACTGGGACCCTAGGTGGCACCAGAGCTGCACAGAAGGCTCGGTACCTCCGTATGATTCCCAGATAACTGTCTGACCAAGTGGAGGTTGCACGGGTCCCGACCATACCTTGCTTCAAAGAGCTGAGCAAAAACTGCTCTGGTGGATCACGGGGACTCGCTTTAAGATTGAGCCAAAACATCGAGGCCAAAGCTCCTCCACCTGTACCCTCACTCAGCCCGAGAGCCGTCAATCCTCAGAGCTAGGACCCGGAAGGACGGTGGTCCCACTGCTACCTCGTTGGCCCTGCCGGCACCAAGCCGAAACAGAGGCTCAATCGAGTCCGTAGGGAGCTCTACCCAATCAATCACAAAGGGGGCAAAGTGGACCCCGTCGGGGCAAAGCAAGGGCCACCAATGTCGACCAGTCCACCTAGGGTATATGACTGTGGCGCAAGCCCCGTGTCTAATTAAGCATCTCAACAGCTGACCAATATAAAGCCCAAAAGGGGGATTCCACCAATTGTTCTCCTCAAACCAATTGTTCAAAGAAAAGCAGTCAAGCGCCTCTGTGCCAAGACACCACCAACGGATGTTAAAGCGGGGCAGAAGCTTGTTTATGCCATCAGTGGCAAAGCGGTCCACTGTGTGCCTGTCCCACCGCGCATCAATGAACTGAAACCAGTAAACAGCAAGCATCCAATCATCCCCGTCATAGATACCCGCAAGGTGGTCCGCCAACTCATTAAGTGTCCTCGGAATCCAAGTAACTTGCAGAGTGACATCGTGCTTCACGCACCACCAAAAGATCTCTACTGCACGCCTGTGTAAATCAAGCTTCGCGTTGCATCCTTAAGTGAGGATTCTCCAAGCACTCCAAGAGTCAGTTTGAAGGTGCACCGCTGTGCCTGAGAAAAAGTGCACCAGAAATTGAAGGGTGCAGAGTACTCCTATAAGCTCCCGCAGAGTCGAGGACCCTAATCTGCGCGCGCTCTCTCATTGACAGGCGGCCTCTGTCGTCCTGCCTCTCACGGAGACCCAGTGGCGCCAGCAGTGTGCGATGCGATGCTGCGTTATGATACGAACACGAGCAAAGTCTCGGGAGCACACCGGAGACCGGACTGCGCAGTGCGCAGTCAGGTGCGTTATGATGCATGCTGCATTGTGACACCAAAGCATGTGGCATGAAGGTATCAGACTGCCCCACATCACGGGACAGTCCCTAGGGCTGATGCATGTTGCACTGTGATGCAAAAAGCATGTGGCACACGGATCACACATTGCCCCACATCACGGGGCAGTCCCTAGGGCTGATGCATGCTGCATTGTGATGCCAAAGCATGTAGCATAAAGGTGTCAGACTGCCCCACATCACGGGGCAGTCACTAGGGCTGATGCATGCTGCATTGTGATGCAAAAAGCATGTAGCATAAAGGTATCAGACTGCCCCACATCACGGGGCAGTCCCTAGGGCTGATGCATGCTGCATTGTGACGCCAACGCATGCGGCATAAAGGTATCAGACTGCCCCACATCACGGGGAAGTCCCTAGGGCTGATGCATGCCGTATGTTGGAGGCATGCTGGGGGCAGACTCAAGGCAGACTCAAGGCAGACTCAGGGCGGACTGGGAGCATATCGGGTGCTATGCCAATGCTGTGCTATGCGTGTGCCGTGCGTTTGTGTGTGCTATGCCGTGCACAGCATTGCTATGCCAATGTTGTGTGATGCGATGCTGCGTTATGGTATGAACACCAGCAAAATCTCGGGAGCACACCCGACTGCGCAGGGCGCACTCAGGTGTGCTCCCGAGACGGGGCTGTTAGGAGTTGAACCTGAGCTCAGTGGAGATCTCCCACTGAGAGTGCGGCCCCTCATTCCCTTCCCAACTGCGCACTGCAGTCCCCTGCACAGAGGATAGCGGCATAAACACACTATTCGATGAAAATGACATTATCATATGTCATTTTTGGATTTATATATATTTCATTTAGCTTAGTGATATTTATGCGCGAAATAGGGATACATAAAGGCAACAAGCTAGAAAAGTGCGGTATGCGTACAATGAAACCACCGAAATATGCATACATGTATCATTCGTTATTCAAATGTTTACGCGCAGAGTACTTTTCACCCTACTGTATACCGTCGAGGCATGACTGATACTATCAGTCAGGGCGGTCGACAAATCCTGCTAATTTATTCAGCATTCTCTTCGGTCTCATCTTCATCTAACGCTTCTTCCTCAGAATCGACAGTGGCTGCTTCCTTCCCCTTCCTCGTCGGGTCACTCTTCTTTTTTGGCTTCGTCTCGGCATCCTGATCGGGCTCGGCGTCGAAATTGGTCAGCCGTTGCTGCGCAGAGCTGACCATGTACGGGTCGTGGTCGAAACCGATCGCGTTCAAACCACACCTCATGGCGGCCATGGACGTTGAGCCGACGCCGCAGCAACCGTCGAGAATCCAGTTGAGTGGATGGCCGTCGTCATCCACCTTGCCCGGATTGTCACCGAGCATATGGCACTGAATCAGCTCCATCAACAGAGCTATGGGTTTTCATGGTTATTGACGACTTTGCCGTCGCGTTTGAACATCTGGTGAACGACCGGGAAGCCGCGCATAAGTGACGCGCGGCTGTAACGTTCACCTTCCCCCAGCTCAAAGTTGAACATCCACTCCGGCTTTTTAGAAGACTCCCCCGCGGCATCGCTCTTTACATGGTACCCCAGGACCCCACATTCAACGTCATTGAAGCGTACGGACGTGTTGGGGCTCATGTGCACGTTCTGCTTGTGCCAGAAGAACCGCTCCGCGCGGCCGGAGCAGTAATTGTCAATCACCTCCAGAAAATCGTTTTGTTGGACGAAACCGCAAAAGAAAGCGACTGTCCATGCCGGGGCGGTGGTCTTGGCGTTGAAAGACTCCAGGAACGTTTGCACCTCCTCCTTGGTCATCGCGTTGGGAGTCTTCTCCTTGTCGAGCGCGTAATTGCAGTCGATGACCGCCCCCGTGAAGGGCAGTCTCGGGATGTCCTTCAAATCGTCCATGCTGCCCTTGACGATCTTCCAACGAGGGAACATCGTCACGTCCCGAAGATGTGTGGGCTCGTCGCCCTCCAGGTCCGCCTCTCCTGCAACCTTAGGCTCCGGCCCGTCGGTCCGCGCCTCCCGATACAGTTTGATGTCGACTTTCACCTCGACCTGTTGCAAGCCTAGGATGTGAGCCGCGCTTGGCGCCTGCGCTTCTTTGAGATTTGCCCGCGCGTTCTCGACGAAATTGAAGATCGCTAGCGGAACTTCCCCAGACCCCCCCGGCGCGCTCCCCCCTTCGCGGACTGTAAGCAGCCGATCAACGACTCGATTTTCTCTTGGGAGCTCCAGTAGGTGGTGAACTCCTCTTGAATTCGTCCCAGGTTTGCAATCCCGCCGCGGACACCAAGTGCTTCTGCACCATGCGTTCCTTCTTGAACTGGCTTATCATATTGCCCCCCTCCTTTAGTGAGATCTCCTTCTCAATAATCATGCGCAGATACGTGTCCACCGTGTCGAAC
This sequence comes from Cymbomonas tetramitiformis, assembly GCA_001247695.2. NCBI lineage: Eukaryota > Viridiplantae > Chlorophyta > Pyramimonadophyceae > Pyramimonadales > Pyramimonadaceae > Cymbomonas > Cymbomonas tetramitiformis. Next base: position 58,231 of record LGRX02033529.1, read on the forward strand.
TCCGCATCCGCCGCCAAGCCGCTCAAGTTAATCCAGAACGTCATACCCATGGATTTGGCATTGTGGAGAAACTGAGCTTCTTCCACCAAAATGCAAGGGACGGTATCGATAGTTCGATATCCCGATATACCGATATATCGAAAATATCGTTACTCGTCGATAGTATTTTTAGCGTTATCGAAAAATATCATATCTATCGATAGCAGCTTGGGTACTTACTCATATCGGTCGATAGCAGTTTGGGTACTTACTCATATCGGTCGATAGCAGTCTGGGGGTTTTGATATCGATTTATCGATATCCATTTTTTCGCGTAATACAGTAAACACTCGATTTTAAGAAAACAGGAATTTTAGGTCAGCCTAGCAACTTTTTTATTTATATAGAGATCTTAAATATGGAGTGTTATGTGTTAAATATTGTGAAGAAATCAAAAAAGCTGGCTACTTTCTTATTGGCGGGTTTTCTTATTACTGAGTGATTACTGTATCGATATGCGCCGGTCGCTGAACCCCGATATCGCGATATATCGCAGATATCGCAGATATCGCAGATATCGATAATTTGACTAGGGCAATGGACACTGGGAGCCCGGGACGACGCGACGCTCATGGATCCCATGACTTGGTCGAATCGATCCTGGAAACTACATAAGAGGCGTGTCCAGGGGGCATCACCTCTATATTCACCGGTATCCTCTGTACTCCTCTTGATATTTCCCGGTATTTCCCAGTATTTGCGGACGCCTCTTATGTAGTGAGCACACCTGGTCATCTCCGGCACGCACCACTGGTCACCTACTGTTATTCTGCGTTGGTCCTTACTGTGGATTTGCATGGGTCTTGCAGGTGTCATGCAGATGTCCCCTTATAAAAATAACTATTTTTTTGCCCGAAAATGTGACGAAAATGAAAAAGGTGGCAGATTAGGCCATATTACGGTTATGTATAAGATAATGGGAATATGGCCTAAAGTGCCACCTTTTTGATTCATCTGATTTTTCACCGCGTTCACACGCTGTTTTGTATCAGAATTATCGGAATTATATTTTAGATTTTCTGAATTTGAAATATTTTTGCTTGTTCGCCGCGATGGGCACGCTGTTTTGTATCATTTATGTATTTTAGATTTTCTGAATTTAAAAAGGTGGCAGATTAGGCCATATTCACATTATCTATATATAGTCCGTAATATGGCCTAATCTGCCACCTTTTGATTTCGCTGTTATGAATCGCGGTTCTATCCATGGGGCATCACCCAGGTTATTTACGGGAAATATTTTTTATTGTTCACCGCAAATTATGTAGATAACGGCACAACTTCCCACGTTTCCCAATTGATATCTAAAAAATCCCCCGAAGAAATTACGGGCTTGGAGAAACAGGAATTAACTTCAAGAAAAATCTAATAACATTGTTTGGAAAATTTTGATACAAAGAAGAAATACTAAGCTCCAAATTATTCTCTCCAATTAAATTTGTAGATGCAACTAATGTATCTCTCTGTGCTGCTACTGTAAAGAAACCTAAACCTTCACAAATCAAAACATAGTTGTCTGCAATGTTCTCATTCACAGCTGTATCAGCGTGTTGAATTTTGAAATTAGCTACTGGAGAACCGGTTTCAGCACCTGCTAACTGAAATTCACACAATACACCAAAAGTATTTGAAGGGAATTTCAATATTCGAGTACCTTGACCAGCTATAGGTTGTATTCTAGGAAAATTATATTGTAAAGTTTTTGTTGTTAACTTATTGCAATCTATATCATTACAACCTATGATATCACCTAACATGTTAATTCTAAAAAATTGATTTGATGGTATAATAGGTCGTTTACGAAACTCCAAAGCATACACTGAATTAACTTCTGATAATTCAACCAGTGATGTATTCAAATCTATAAATGTTGAATCAGCAGATTTTGACCCTTGTAATTCTAAATTTGTCTCGGAACTTAATTGTGCAACGTTGACAATTCCACCATTGATTCTTGCATTTCCATCTACTTCTAAACCGGAAATTTTTACACTTGCTCCAGCGGTTGCCGGTTCCAAAACATTATTTGTTTCGGTCCATTTTGAACTTTGTACAGGATTGTATGTTTGACCATTAATCGTATCACATGTTAAATTCTTACAAACTAAACTTTGTCCAAAACTTGACATATATCATATGTACCTATTTAAATTTCACGCGGTATCGTTTAAAGTGTTTTATATGTGAAATACCTAACAATCCTATAGCGTTAGGATAAACCAATACCGAGCCTTCTGTGACTTCACCGGTCGCTGGTAATATTAAAGGAACGTCGGAATATTGTGTTGTGGCAACCGAACCGCCTATACCGGTAGCACGTTGTGGTTGATTATGATAATCGGACGTACCGTCTGGTTTAATTATTCCTATAAGTCTGGCATCTGCTGTGCTCATTTGGGTGGACGTTGCCCCTGTATCATATATTAAAATGGCGTTTGCACCGGTCCCACCCTCTAATGATACGTTCACCCTAGATTGACGTTGATTTGTTTTTGCTTTTGTTTTTGGTAAGTTCTGTTTATTATATCTAACTACGTTTCCTTGGGCGTCAGCAATATTTCTTACCTTGCATCGAGTATTTGCAAGTCTACCATTTATAATACCTTTTATTCTCATACCGACCCCATCTTGAACGACGGTTTCACAACTTGGTAAATTAGGATTATTTCGCTTTACAGGCATTTACAATATATTTACAATTTAAATGACGGTTGTAAATAACATATAACTGCATTTGGCGATGCATGAGTTACGGTTTCCATACAGCACCCGATTACACCATTAGTCGCCGCAACTGCTGCTGAATTTACAACACCGTTTGCTTGAGCTCCTAAAAGCTGGCCCTTGGTGTACGAACCATCAATACAGTTAACAGAACAGAAACCGCTAATAAGTACAAAACAAGAATTACCTGCAAGACTATCTTGGACACATACACCTATAACACCGACATTGGTATTAGTAGCTGTGTTTGTTGCTGCATAGGGTTTGACACCATTGATGTTAGTGCTTACATCGTCAAAAGAAAGAACAGTTCCTGATGTGATTGTAGAAGCTGTTGTATTTTCCATTGTGTAAACTTGGCCTGTGAATGTGTTTGGTGATGTAGTCTTCCTATAAGCACTTGTGAGTTGGGTTAATGGAATACCATCAGTCGTTATCGAAGATGTGTCTGGTGTTGTGTAAGCCCAATCAATGCTGTTCGTGATTCTTATGGCCGTCGTATCCAAATCTGAAGTGAGGTTGATTGAACCACCGGTATTTCCGACAGCAAGGACCTGTGATAAACTCGGTATACCACCACCACTTGAAACGGGGCCGTAACGTACCTCGTTGGATGCTGTATCGTAGTGGAGCATTTGTGACTCGCTTGCTGGGTCGGGAGACAATCTAATAGGTCTTATATAACAACTATTAGCAACACCGGCGTTTAATTCAACCCCGCTTGCATTCAAAACGATTGTATTATCGGTGTTTACCGCACTTTGAGCAGAGTTCTGTCCTGCCAACGCACCAATGTTCACACTTGACTCGCCGGCTGTGAATTCACCTGCATATTTTCCAATGTTCACTGCTGCATCTTTGCAGTTAACCTGACCACAGTCGTCGCCAATAGACACGACATAGTCACCACAATTAGAATTACACGAACCAGAACCAATCGCAATCGTATCATTACTTGTTGTATTGTTAATGGACAATGCATTCCTACCTATAGCGATAGAACGGTCTCCAATGTGGTCGGCATTGGTAAACCCTTGAGTCTGTTCTCCGATTGATACTTTACCTAAACCGCCAGAGCCACTTTCAATTCTAAGATTATTCCCACTAAGTTTCTCTTGATTGACAATCATGGTACCTGTACCTGTATATGAAACATCGGCGACACTGCTTGCAGCCCCTCGGGTGGTCACATCTTGAAGTGTAGAGGTTTCAGGTTGTGCCGGTAAGTTTGTCAATCCTGAACCATCACCGACAAATGCAGATGCACTGATACTATTTGTCGTCGTGCTACCTTGGTCGGTGACCGATTGTAGATTCTGATTTGCACCAGAAGGTAAGTTAGTTAACAATGAGCCATCTCCTCGATACTTACCGCTTGTCAATGTTAAATCGCCGGTATTGAGTACGAGTGGGCCGTCGTTTATCAATACCCCATTGCCGAAAGGCTCTATATTGATTGTTGTCTGCAAGCAGGTTACCTCGTTGATGCCTGTTTCGCCTATCTTAACTCGTGTTTGTTCCACAGGGTCCAAGCTTTTAATCTCAAACGATGCATCGAGGTCATCGAGACCTGCTGAAAATCGTGATTTGGAAACCGGGTTGTTCAACACGAAGTCGTTGAATTTGATTGATGTGTGTACTTTTAGCGACCCATCTGTCAACAAGGACATTTGTTCTCGTTCATTCAATGGGTCTTGAGTATCTATGAATTTGATATCGTTCTGGTAGCGTATGTCCGAGCCGATGTGCATGGTCTCAAGCGGTGATTCAACGCTGCCTATAGTTTGACACACCACTGTATCGCACGTTAGTGTATCGGTTGGACCCGTGCCATTTACAAATGGTTTACCGTTGATTTCTTTCACTATTAAATTTGAACCGAAAGCTGACATTATATATTATACTTTTTATATTTTATCCTGTATTCCGATAAGATGTTGAAATCACATACCAATTTCCTTCCTGTATACTTGTTTTTTCGCCTGATGCAATTAGAGTGACGCTCGTTATACTTTCGCCATTGGTTGCACCATTTTTCAACTCAATATCGCCGTCAATTGTGTCTGAATATCCATTTATTCTGTCACCTGCAAACTTTTGAAGAGTCACTATTCCGCCCGTTTTGGCTGTTCCGTTATAAATTGTAAACATTTTACCTTTGATAGCAGGTAGACATTCCGGCAATCGAACAGTTGAGGCAGTATCACCTAATATAATTTGATTCTGTACATCATCCTTTGTTAATTGTATCAATGTTCCATTTCTTAGTGTTGTGCGAAACGTAGTATTGGCATAAGTCAAGGTTTTTGCATTCAATTCATTTCCGAAAGCTGACATTGTATATACTAATCTATGAAAAAAACAAAGGTACAGGTTGCAACAATCGACTATTCAATGGATGCTCCATCGGGAAATGGAACATTTCCATTTCTTTCGACACTTTTTGATTGTGCCCTAAAGTATAAGATTTGTATCCAGCCAGAGGATGAACGTTGCTAATCCTAAATGGTGGATATGTGATGTCATTGATTGTTTTACACGGGAGTTGTTGCATCATAACCGGTCTAAAACCTGACATTTGAAACATCGTCGCGGTGTGAATTTGTTTGTCCACGTTCGGTCCTACATCTTTTTTCATGTTGTAACTGCTTAATCCTGGCTGTTGAGCCATATTTGTATACTATTAACAGCGTTTTAAAATACAGTTTCAATCACACGGTTTTGACCGATACGAAGAACTGCGGTTGTTTCGCAAATAATCATGGTTTCGTTTCTTGTAAGTACCGTTTGTAGCGGGTCTGCTGGTGACGCAATAGAAGTAGAAAGGTACATTGAACTCGAAAGTCCTCTGCTATCTAAACCAGTTAAATTTCTTACACCCATTTCTGAGGGAAGATTCAAACGTACCATAGGAATGAACTGATTATTGAGCCAATCTTCATAACTGTTAATCTTACAACCCGATAGTGTACCGTAGTTGTCCGCTTTAGAGATAGTCAGCAGATTGAATGCTGCAAGAGGGTCGACTCGATAGTTAGGCACAAACAAGTTGTTGATATTGAACTGTAGAGCACCCAATCCACCTGCTGAAAACTGAAAGTATGAGGGTAGGTAGGCTGTTCCACATGTATTTGCCAATTTGATAAGTCCTTTGTTTTTTTCTCTATAATCACTAGGCCTTTGCACAGCATATATGTTATTAATGCATTGTGAACTTAAAGAAAACCTTGTCGATTTGGCCATACCACCAGCTCCTTCGAAAAAAGTAAAATAATTGTAATACGGAATCTCCAAAAATCCATCACGCAATTTTGATTCCACCGCTGCGTCGTAGACCCCTGAACTAAACGTGATCGTCTCAACGGTAAAGTAAAGTTTGTCCAATTTAAAATTGCCTTTCGATACTAATTCTTCTTGAGCTTTTGCGTCAATTGGAAAACCAGGCGTTTTTGTTTTTTGATAACACCCGAGGACTTCTGGACCTGCAAGGTACAGCCTTATCTGAATCGGTGGCAAAAGTGAAGTATCAATGTAGGACGGTTCAGCTTCACCCAAAAACGTTAGCCATTGATTCAAAATGTATGGACGAGGTGTGCTGTAAAAGTTTTCAGTTGTATTTATTTCTTGGTTTTTCAAAACCCTTTGATAAGTCATTTCTTTGCTAAGAGTGGTTTTGATAGTATCAAGTACGCAACTGACCGTGTTGTAGGATTGAAAACCAGTGGTCAACTGCTGCCCTCCGGCGAAAATTTCCAGTCTTTGAATCAGTTTCTCGATGCCATTGGGGAGCGTCGTGATAAGTTCATCAGCATCATCTTCGTCGTTTTGAAATGCTAAAGGCGTTGTACAGGAACCTAAACAATGCATGGCTAAACTCTTCATGTTTACAATTGAATTAACGGGTAAATTTAGTGTAATAGTACTATACCTTGATGCTTCGGTAAGATTAGTAGTCTCTAATCTGAAGTAATTAGTTGAATACGAATTCATTTTCGATAAGCCGTAGGCCAGAGACATCGGGAGGCTCATTTTTGTATATATATTATAAAGATATATTATAAAATATCTGAGAGACCAGCAGGTGCCAATTCTTCAACTTTAATGCTTAATGAATAGTTAATACTGCCGTCTGATGCTTGGGTCGGAGATGCCAATGTGATTAATCTTGCTTTGGAATCTGCAAGTGTGATTCTAAATGAAGTAAATTGAGACCCAGACACTTCAATAACAAAGTTGTCGTTTGGGTCTATATATCGTATGAAGTCTGTCGTTGTGTCACTAGGCAATAGTATTTTCGCCCAGATATCAGAACTTATCATTTCGTTGGTGTTTGTAAAAGTAGAAAGATTGGTTGATTCAATATTGTGTGTTGGTAACGATGTTATCCTAAGGTACAAGGCGTCGTTGGTTTGAATGTTACATGGATAAACAGATTGAAACACGGAGTTGGGTGTAGTGATGCCAAACAAGTCTATAAGTTCAGATATCTCACTTAAACCAGCTGTGCTTCTATTAACACGACCTCCGAGTACTTGATCTGAGTCATTGTATTTTCCAGCAGTGGACACTGAATTTAAGGCAGTTTGTAAATTGCTTCCAGGTAAAGCAAAAAAGTCCCCACTCACACTGAATGATACAAACTTAATATTAGGTACTGCAGGGTCCAACGTGATACGAAATTTATTCTTATAATCAATTCCATCGCCGCTATTATTGTATGACACAGTTACAACACCGGTGTATCCAACAATGGCAGTCTTTATGCTTGTTTGTAATAACGTTGTTAGTTGGTCTAAATCAGTATAATTTGCATAAGGTATTTTCACTTCCGTTAAAGTATTATTTACCGTATCACCCACATAGAAGATGCCATTGGTCTCGTTAATACTATACCATGTCTTTGCACATGAGAAAGTATTCAACGTTAATCTCAGTTTGGTTTGTGCTCGATAATTTATCAGCTGGGTGGGTATGTTCATTTGCAAAACACGTGCGTCTCCATTGCTATTGTCTTCGGAAGACAAGAATAGCGTTCTTGTGCTAATTACGCTCATCTATATTAATATAACAATTATCTTTTATAGAATCAACAGTATCCCGCTCTAAAGGAATTGGTTCTTCAATGTTTCCAGTACAAAGGTCATCGTAAAATTCTGGACGTTTGATATAATCATCTACAAGCAATTCTACATGAGCTTCTTTAATATCGGGGTATTGAAGTTTGGCTAAGCGTATCAATTCTTGACGGCCCATCTTATTATCATATAAATCAAAAAAGGTGGCAGATTAGGCCATATTCCTATTATCTTATACATAACCATAATATGACCTAATCTGCCACCTTTTTTGATTCTTCAAACAACTCCTTGTCTTGGTCAGCACGACCCGTGGCTTGACGTATCATCTCCGTGATTGGGTCATAGACCGGCACTTCCGTTAACGGTTTTTGTTCTATAGGATTCAGTCCCAATTTTCCACGTATATAATTCTTCTCACCTAAGCTTTCTTTGACACCCATAACATTCATGAAATCTGTGAAATTCACATTGGGAGTTTCTGATAGTAAGATTGGTTCCAATAAACCTTGAGTGGTCCTAAAGATACGTTCGTCGTTGGTGTCAGTCGGTGTGTAATATCCAAGGTACCCTCCCACAGCCGAGCCTGTCATGGCGTTGGCAAAGCCGTAACGAGACCTTGCTGTACTGACTCGCGTAGACTCCGGTGCATCTGAGTACATCTGTTCCACGCTATGTAATTTTGTCAAATCGTTTTCCGTACCTACCTTTGGATTGACGTGCACGATATCGTAATTGCTTTTAGCATGTGGTCTCAACCGGGCTGGTAATGACACTAAATCGCCTTCTGTTGAGTACAACACCTGCTTTTCCGTAGGAGTGTTCATCGGTTCTTGCATAGGATTGATTGCTGGGTTGAAATGATGCCCTTCTACGTTGTTAACTTCGGCTATATAATTGCTTTGACCACCGCCGTTACTATGCCCGGTAACCGATAACTTATACCCACCGTATTTCATTTTGACATCGTCAAATCGTTGTTGTGCTTCTTGATATCTTGATGTACTACGTTGTTGTTTCATCAATGTCAAAAGATTTACATACCAATCTTCTACATTTTGTCCACGTGAGATGTCCTGGGCAAGAGTGTTCAGACTTCCAAATTCTGCATCAGAGCCTCGATATGCAATAATAACGTCTTGGCTTTTAGGATTGACCAACGTTGTAGAGTTTCTACCCGACAAACTTCGGTCTACGTAATAACCCGGAAGTCCTTTCATGATACTTTTCAACCGACCTCGGTCACCATAGCTATAAGCATAAGAGACATCTGATGCCCGTGCATATCTTGTTTGTGTAGGATTGTCCCTAGACGTGATATTAGCACCAAAGACTTTGTTCAGGGCGGTTCTTGGAACTTTTACGGCGTCTTGACTTAAGGCATTCAGCAAATTAGAGGTGTCCCTTTGTGTATACTTGTCAACATCGTTAGGTTTCATGATTGGTTTGCTCTTGACTGTTACCATAGTTTTGAAAGGTTTACTGCTGTTGTCAGACCTGTTACGCGAAACCGGACTATGTATTTGTTTCTCATCTTTATCGGCATCAACAAAATTACTAAAATAACTACTAGATGGACGACAGTAAGCATTGATTTGATAGCTTTGATTACAAGGAACTTGCATTACTATTAAGTATCTTTTTCCTTTTGTTTGTATGGGGATGAAACGTCTTCTCCAATAACAAAATTAACTACTTTTCTAAAGGGACTTTGTGTTGATTGGGCTCGGGTCCTGACACCTTCTGAAGCGAGACCCCCAAAAACTTCTGGATCTTGCATTTCGTGTAATTGCAACGATTCCTGGACTGCAAGTTTCATATTTCTACCCTTTCCAGTAATCTTTGACGGTCCAGCTTCAGGAGTGTCTGGTGGTAGTTGTTTGGCTGCTTGTGCGAGAATGGCGTTTCGTTCTTGAGCGTCTTCCTCAATACGCCTTAACGCTTGATTATCGATATCGTCTTGTGTCATTGTCATCATTGGATTTAACATTGTCATCATAGAATTGGGTATGGTTGTATCAATATCACTGCTATAGTCCTGAATGTCTCTCACTAATGGCTCCGTTCTTATGATTGAATCTCTCAAACTATTGTAGAATACCGCACTGTTTTGACTCGGCATCGTTATTACGTAGTTGCTTTTAGCGAGTTTTCCATATCCTCGGAACAGCGTATCTGCACTTGACCCGTTGGCAATTCCCATCATTTTCATACAATTGCGTCTTCCGACCTCATCGGTCAATATCGTTCTCATTATATATTAAAGGTTTCTTTTTTTCAACAACTTGATTTCCGGGTCTGGAATATCAACAAACTCATTCTCTTCAGACTTCTCATAGAATATCAATTGATATTTACGCTTGCTTTTCCCAGATCGATTGAGCTTGAGGTAACCTTTCAATGTCTTTTGATAATTAGGGGATTTCTTGTCGCTGATAAACACATTGACCTCGTAGTTGTCGTAGTTTCTAGATGTCTTGGAAGCGGTATTTCCTTCTATACCCTCTTTCTTCAACGCACGCTCAGATTTTGCAGCCTGTTTACTTTCACTATCAGTCTTACTACCTCGGGTCTCTTTGGATGGTTTGGAAACAGGTCCTTGAACCTCTTTCAGTTCTCGCGGCTTGTATTGTCGGCGTAAGGTATCACCGTCGCCGTCCTCTATCACGAAAGACAAACCCTTTCTACTTCGGACCTTGTATATTTCGGTACTCCATGTGCGGCTTTCCTTATCAAATGTCTTTTTAGTAACGCGAAGGCGTACCTTGTCGCCTGGTTTAATGTCTAACTTTTGTAAGAGTTTGGCAGTTTGATTGCGTTTCAACAAGACACTTCTAATAACACGATTCTTATTCATGTCATCGGGAGGGGTATCATTGATATTACCTTGGTTTACCGTTTCATTATAGTTCTCGACGATAGAGTCCAAATAGTCAACCCAATTATTTTTACCGGTTCTCGCCTCGTTGAAATTAAATCTTCGTTTCAAAGTTTTGTTAAACCGCTCGATTTTCCCTTGACGAGTGTGGTCCTCTTTTTGAGACGTGTAATGTTCGATACCCTTCTCTTTCAACAATGCTTGAACTGGTTTGTTCGTGAACTCGCTGCCTAAGTCTGTACTAAGAGTGTCCATTTTGGTTTCGCTTATCAATCGTTTCATGGCAGGAACGATGCCCTCCACATCCTCTTGTCTTTTATTGTTCTTATCTCTGACGGTTTTGGATTTCAAAGCGATTGCATACGCTTTGTTAGTATTAACGTTAACCGCAGTCAGAAGAACGGCATATCCTTTGTTCACCGACTTATCTTTCGGTATGAAGGCAAGGTCGGCTTGTATAGAGACCTTATCGACTGGCCCATAGGTCGGAAAGTAATCTTTACGGGTTACACGTTTGGGTTGTGATAAAACTTGTGATGTCTCAGTCTTGGAAATAGCAGCCTTGACCTGAGATTCTGTGACCTTGTAACCTTGTGCTTTAAGCTTCTTAGTAAATGCATTGGCACTAGATTGACCAAACTTTGGGTCTAAAAATAACTCTTGAAGTCTACTCTCAGATATTGGTTTACTTGTCATACTATATAATAGTGTTACATATAGTATACAATGACTTATCAAATCAAAGCTTACACAAAAGTCAAGCACGGAAACTCGGTGTGAAGATTAGCCCATCAAATAATCATAGCAAAAAGATTGATGTTTTCAAGGATGGTAAACTGGTCGCTCAAGTGGGTCAGCGTGGTGCTTCTGATTATCCAACATACATGGCCACTAAGGGTAAAGAGTATGCCGATGAAAGACGTCGGCTGTACAAAATCAGACACAAGAAAGACCGGAATGTCGTCGGTAGCAATGGTTATTACGCAGACAGATTGTTGTGGTGACCTATAAATCAAAAAAGCGTGTGGATTTGTTACGATTTCAGATTTCATATAGATAATGTGAAAAAGTAACAATTTCACACGCTTTTATTTAATTCCGCACAATCAAAATAATGTTTGTCTACTTCCATCCCAATAAAGCTGCGATGTTCGTTTCGACACACGTACCCCGTGGTCCCGATTCCCATCGTCGGGTCGAGCACGGTGTCTCCTGCGTTTGAATATGTACGAACTAGATACTGAATAATTCCGGACGGTTTTCCGGTTGGATGCTTTGATTTGTAATTACCGTTGGGAATTTTAATCACCGATTTCGGGAATCGTTTGCCATCAGATATTGTTTTCACTCGGGGGCACTGTCCGGTATATAACTCTGTGCGTCTCCCAGGGTGACGGGTGTATGGAAGCCCTTGTGTTTTCTGCGGGTTATACGTCGGTAGCTTATCATAAAATACATATATCATTTCGTGACTACGTAGTGGCATCTGATTAGCGTGGTAAAAACCTGCGGAGACCGTCTTTTCCCACACTAAATCATATCGAAACCATCGTTTGTTACTTGAGATTAGTTCGTGTCCAAATCGAGCGGTACAAAAGAATATGTAAGCTGTCCGAGGCTTTCCGACCCGTTTTAAATGTGTCCACAATTTGGTCAGGTCAAACTTATCTTTATCAAACTTACACGCGGTCTGGTTATATGGTAAATCTAATATGACTAAGTCTATACTGTCTGCGACAATATTTGGGAGAACCTCAAAGCAATTGGTGTTAAATGTTGTACATGTTATCGGTGAATGCATTGCAATATGTGAGAAAAAAACGACTAGACGTTGTCAAAACGTGTGAAATAGTTACCTTTTGGTATATCATAAAAATAATTCACACTGGCAGAACCACAAATATCTTTCGTGCGTTCACTGCAGTTATCTTTCGTGCGTTCACTGCAGATATCTTTCGTGCGTTCACTGCAGATATCTTTCGTGCGTTCACTGCAGATATCTTTCGTGCGTTCACTGCAGATATCTTTCGTGCGTTCACTGCAGATATCTTTCGTGCGTTCACTGCAGATATCTTTCGTGCGTTCACTGCAGATATCTTTCGTGCGTTCACTGCAGATATCTTTCGTGCGTTCACCGCAGGACAGGCACTCTTACGATTTCAGATTACATATAGATATTGTCATTAGATATATACATATTGTAACTTATTTACCGCTTTCTAACGCACGAAAACATTCTAACCCTAAACCCTATGTGCACACCGCTGCAGTCTATTGTACGAATTTGAATTGGAAACAAAAGGTAAACAAATGAATACTCCTAACTAGTTTATCAAGGCAGATTATGCGTGCGTGCTATTTGCTAAGACAATCCTATGCAATAGGTATGCCTTTGTAAGAGTGCACGTGGTGCCCATGCGTCATCCGGAAAGACAAATTACAACAAATTACAACGTCCCAAAAGTTTATGAAGGCACGTTATCAAGTGCGCGAAATACCCCAAGTCTATTCCGGGTATTTCCTAACAAATTACAAGGGTTTGAAGTCGCATCAAGCGACGGCGTCCTGCACACTCTGTGCGGGTACCCTATCTCGCATCTTACACTCAGCCACTTTTTCGTCCACGACCACGACCTCGGCCAGCACCAGCTGCAACTTCGGTTGGGTTTGGCGAATCCGCAGAAGAAACCTCAGCCTCTTCTCCTGCGACAGGTAGCTCGCTCACCTGCATAGTCGCCATACCAAGCTCCAAGGTGTCGATGCGAGACTTGAGCTCCAAGTTCTTCTCGGTCTCCGCTCCCAGTTTAGACTCAAGGTCCACGATGCGAGCTTGGTCAGCTTCGGACTGCTTGACCAGTTGGGCGATACGCTCGGATTCGTTCTTGTCGACCTTGGAGCCCGCGGAGGATCCGGCGGGAGACAAAATACTCGCAGCTGCAGTCATAGCAGCTTGACGAGGAGTGGCGGTCACTTTCTTTTCGGCGGACCCATACACCCGATTCGCCGTGTCATTCGCATCTTTAGCACGTTTCTCCGCGGCTTCTTTCTCCTTCTTCTCACGTTTCGTTTTAAGTTGGAGTTGTTGTTGGAGAACTTCTTGACGTGCTGCGTACACAGAGTCGACGTCATAGTCGTCCACAGCGTTCTCCATGGCGGTAACCACGACACTCTTGCCACTCAACACAAGACCGTGAGCTTGATCACACAGATTCGCGTACTTAGTAGACGTAATGAGCGACGGGATGGCGGTCGTGTACACGTGCACCATATACCCATAGTCGAGTAACATACCACACTTCTCCTGGTGCTTCGCTTTCGGATTGCAAAACATGCCATCAAGACACGCCTTGTTCCCACACCGCCGCGGCTTCCCGTTCTTATCGGGTTGGTCAAGCAACCCAGGGCATAGAGCGTCTCCCACCGGAACCGGTACAATGTCAAACGGTGCACGTTCGAACTGCGGATTTATCCATGCGGTCTTCGTACCGCACGAAGAGATAATCTTGACTTTACCCAAAATTCGCATTTCTTCGAGATACTTCTCAGACTCAGCGGGAACCTCTTCGGGAATTTCGGGACCGACTGCCGCCATATCATCAATATATCCAGCCATTCTGTCGCAGTAAAATGTCTTGAACTTCTGAACGTTAAAAACAGTTTAAACTGTTGCAAACAGTTGAGGTTTTAGGTTAATCGGGTGGTCGGTCATCATCGCGATTGGCGTTCGATTGGCGTTCGATTGGCGTTCGATTGCCGAGCGATTGCCGAGCGATTGACGAGCGATTTCTGCTCGATTAACCAATTAAAAAAATTCACGTTATATTTTAGAAAAATATTTATACGATTATATTATAGGGTGAAATTTTATATAATTATATTTTTATATACTGAATTTTCCTATTGGTTAATCGAACGGGAATCGCTCGGCAATCGCTCGGCAATCGAACGCCAATCGAACGCCAATCGAACGCCAATCGAACGCCAATCGCGGTGATGACCGACCACTAATCGAGTCGCAATTAAGGACCAGTATACCCCAGCAGTAGGGGGGGGTTTCGACAGCAATTTTTTGGGACAATTAAATCAGCAGTTTAGAGGGGATTTTTGGGGTATTATAAAAAATAATTAAGCCCAATATTGATGCATATATTAAGTAATGCAAGTGAGCATATCTTGGGGGATTTTTTAGGCATCAAAGGCGGAAAAAATCGATTTTTTCGATATTTTGTGCAATTATCTATGTTGTCCATGAGTGAAATGGGATACATTACAAGACTTAAAGGCCTTTAGGAATGTCCCAAACGATGTCTTAGCGTGTGAAATAGTTACAAATTCACAAGTCTTATAGATAATCTAAGAAAGTAACCAATTCACACGTTTTTGAACTTTTGAAAACCATAATTATCTTAGGGCGAAATTTCCCAAAAACATTATAGGGTGGATTTTTGTGCGGTTTGGCAATTATAAAAAAAATGTATTTATAAATTATAAGTAGAACAATATGGTTTTGAGCGAGGCTCAAAAGAGGGCCAAGATGAAATATCGAAAATCCCACATAGAAGAAACAAGGGCTTTGAATAGAAAACACCAAAAAACATGGTATGAAAATCACAAAGAACAACACAAAGAAAAAATGCGACAATATTACTTGGGAAAAAAACTTGTAGATGTCGAAAATGTACCCTTGGATGAAAATGTGTGAAAAACGCGTTCAAAATTAAAATATTTTCTATATTATAAGTGTATAATGCCAATTGAATTCAAAGATTTCGACACCTCAAAGTTTGCACTAAAAACATTCCTCAAAATGCAATGGGTCAAAAACTTGACCGATGGTGGAGCACAAGATTATGTGCTTTCAACTTTGAAAGAAGGCGAAATTCTAATCAAATCGGACACCAAAAAGATGGGCAATATGTGGAGTAAAATTCACAAAGTCAATATGGGCAAGATATTGACCAAACATTATGGCATATATGAAATAATACAAGCCCATGTCAAGCGGAAAGTATATTTCGATATTGATAGTGATAAAGAGATTAACTTGAATGAAATCAAAGAAATCATTTCGACCAAATTTCCAAATGCCATCTTTCAAATTAGTGGAAGTACATTACCAAAAAAGGGAAATCCAAATTGGTCCTATCACATCGCTCTTTCCAATTATTATTTTGAAAATCTTGGTGCTATGGCTCCCTTCAAAACATGGCTAATGAAGTACAAAGATTTGGGCATGGATTGTGCGGTGTACACCACAAATCGAAATATGAAATGTGTCAATCAAAGCAAATCCAATGAATTGCGAACTCAAGACATCGTCGAAGGAAGTCAATCGGTCACCAAGCATTGCATCTTGATGGATTTTGATGAAGATTCAATCGATGCCGCGACATTACATTGGGAATTTGAGGATGTAGAACTTGATGAAAAGACTCATCAAAAAATTGACTTAAGTTCCATCACACCATGTGACTATGTGCCCCCATCCAATTTTAATTGGAATACGACAAGTTACAAACAAATATTAGGCATGATACCCAACAAACCAAGAGGTGACCCTAGTAGCTTTCAACACAATGTAACTTGGCTGATTATGTTATGGTCATACCATAGCAACATTAATTTGAAGGACTTTTTAAAGTGGGCCGCTCAAAAAGACGACAATAAAGAAAGGCTTAAAAAGTATGAGGTATTTTGGCAAAGGGCGAAAGACAAATTTTCTCCGGGCGACAACTTTATCAAGAACCTCTTGCTCAGATTTTATCCCAACCTACGATTTGATACGATTTGTGAGCAAAGTTCAAAGTTTCTTAAGGGGTGCGACGTACCAATCGACATTTTTATGAGTGATAGATGGGTCAAGCCGATTGAAATTCATAATGCATTTGGACATGCATCCATGGTGTTCTTGACGGCATTCATGAGTGGGAACAAGACCGGTTCTACTATTGATTATCTTCACAAGTATGAAAAGGGTAGTAGCATTATATGGTTCAGCCCAAGGATATCTTATGCACAAAATGTAGCGACAAGATTGCAATCCTTGCGGTTCAAAAATTACAAAAGCTTTGATAAGAACAAACAAGAATTAATTCCGGCAGCACATAGAATTATAATGTCTATGGAATCACAATGGAAAACAGAAAATTGTTTAAGCTTGTTTGCCGGTTTATGCGAAGATGAAATTGAAACTCGTAATAGTTATGACATTGTTATCTTGGATGAGATTGAGACTTACAAAAGTATTTTCATGAACCGCACGACACATGGGGAGCACTTACCCGCCAATTGGGATTGCTTTATGCACATTGTAAAATCTGCAAAGAAAATTATCTTTATGGATGCTTTTCCCCATCAAGACACCATTACATGGTTTAAGAAGGTTAGACATTTAGATTGCCCTTTAATTACGCTTGGCCACAACCTACCACCAGCTCCGCAACAATTAATCAATTACGAAAACAAAAAATTTTGGGAAGCATCGTTGATTGATGCTTTGAACAATGGGGAAAACATATCTTTGTTTTATCCTTTCAAAACCGATTTCAAAAAAGGCAAGAGTGTTTGGTGCTATGGCATGGACACATTCAAAGATATGATTATAGCAAACACCGACCTCACTCAAGATGACATCATTTGTTATCATGGGATGAGCGATGATGAAACGAAATCAACCTTATCTAATGTTGACGAAATGTGGGCCTCTAAACGACTTGTGATTTCCAATGTTGCTATTACGGTGGGAGTCAATTTTGATACCGGACCAAACAATAAACCGCACTTTCATAAACGATATGCATTTTTGGACCCTGCCATGGTGTCATACCGGGACTTCTTTCAAAATCTGTTTAGGGTGAGCCAATATCATACAAATGAGCTTCACCTATACAAAACAAGTGCAACGATGAAGCAAATCAGGTTTAGACTAAAAGGGTTTTGTCTTCCATATAATGCACCTGAAAGTGAGTTGTATCAAAAATTGGCAAACCAACAAGAGTGTGAGTATTGGGCAAGAGACGAACGAGTATATCATTGGTATCTCCGGAAATGTGGCTTTATTAATAGCGAACTTTCTCAAAATAGTAGGGAAATGGTGTGGGCTAAATTGAATGAAAATGAGACGGCTCCTTACTTTGAGTATAATAATATTGAAGATAAAGAAATTTTAGAGATTTACGAAAATCTGAAACCAAAAGTTTGGAGCAATGAAGCGACCATGGAAGATAAACTATGCATTGCCAAATATAATTTCAAAAATCTATTCTTAGAATCTATACCTCAACATTACCTCCGAGATTTGTGGAATCGAAAACTTGTAAACTTTGTTCACCAATTTATACAATTATTAAACAATCCAAACCACATGTTGTGGACTCTATTTGAGCAAAACGGTGCCAAAGAAACATTGATGCTGCCCAACAACCCGACTTGGGATGTAGACATTAACACATTGAAAGAATCGTTCAAGATAAATTTTCAGGGAACTAAGATGACCCCATATACAATTGGCAAGGCTCTTGATGCATTTTTCGAAACCGATTGCTATGGTCCTGAACGAGATGACAAAGGGAAGATAATAACGATTAAGCTGCCCGGTTCCAATAAAAACTCTTACAACTATATTCATTCAAAGAAGTGGGAGCACTTTGTTCCAGCCCTCCAAGACTTCTTAATCATCAGCCCCATCTACAAAGGAAATGCATTTGAAATTGAGTAAATATATTAATAGACTTTTAGGAATTGAGTGTAATGTAGTAATGGATTTCGAAGTTCCCACATCGGAACGTGAGCTTTGAGCTCGCTGTGCTTGGATAAGGTGTCTCCCATATGCCACCATTGATGGACACGGGGTTATGTGTTTATTACACATTTTGAGTTTTAGCCCTTGTTTATTGGTCCAAATGTTCGTCGCTTTTCGATACATACATCCATACATACAATAACAACATGTATGCATGTATATGTCTAGCGGTTTCATAAAATCTCGATGCTTTAATAGCCCTCCGTCTGAGGGATTTTCAATGTACCAATGACTTGCTTTGTAGTATTCAATAATCTCGATTGTTCTCTTGACTATTGCATCAGCCAATGCAAAGTTTCTGACCCCAATTCTTTTCGCTTTTGAATACTCGGTACAAGGAGGAGATGCCCATATGATATCGAAATGATTTGGCGGGTATAATGTATAATCCCATATCAGAATGTCAACGTTGTGAGTAGGATTAAACCTCGGGTGAATATCAAGGGAGACGACTTCGCCATCTTTATGCAAGTCTTTGAATATTTTGCTCACTGAGCATGTTCCAATAAACAATTCTAATAATCTCATACAATGAAGAATCAAAAAAGGTGGCAGATTAGGCCATATTCCTATTATCTTATACATAACCATAATATGACCTAATCTGCCACCTTTTTTAATCCATTATGATAATGAAGAGAACAAGTACTATACCGGAGTCTATACTTATCAAACTTGCATAGAAGATTCAGCTACTTGACTTGGAAGAATAAACTCATTGAAGTTTTTTCTGAACATACTCGGGTGACACTCCTTCTTTGCCAAATCGATAAAGAGAAAGTCATATCTATCTTGGACTGCTTGATTGAAGACATCATAAAATTGGTCCGGGGAAACCTCACCGCCAAGCTCTTGAGAAATCTGTTTCAGCTCATCTTGATTTTTCGTCTTCATAAGTAGGATGTGGGTCAGGTTTGACCGTATAGCACGTTGTAGTCCCGCCCCATTGCTCGTATATGCTTGTGTGGCGAAAAGGAGTGAGCAGCCGATACTGCCGATGTTCTTCGTTTTTCCTTTGTGTCGATGACTTATAACGAAACGTCCCAATCCAGATTTCGGTCTAAAAACTGGTGAGTCTAGACAATCATCGAAAAATATTGCTACAGATGGTGGTCTATTGGTAACCTTGTATTTGTATTGTGGTGGTGCAATGTTATCGTTTTCATCGGCAAATTCCAAAAGTAAGTTGGCTGGTATTTCGTATACACTCATCTCGCTTTTGTGTAACATGTCCATGAGTCTTTTATAACGTTTTGTTTTTTCAACATACTCTTCGTATTCAAGAGCTTCCTCATCTAATATGTTTTCAATCTGAGGAATAACATCTATCTCCGGTTCAAGGACATCGCTCTCGTCTAAAGGAAGGTCTTCAAAATAGTGTTTGTTATTCTCATATGTCGGCGAGACCAATATAATCCTCTCCAATGCATTGTTGTATTGCATCAGTCGTAGTAAATGAGTAAGGCTTGTTGTTTTAGCACCTCCGCGTTTGGAATTTGCAAGTGTTACCATCGGTAATTGAATAAAGTCGTCCGGAGTCTCGATTGGAAAAGCAGAACTGTTCTTCGGAATCTTAATATTGTAATTCTTATCTTTCAGTCTTTGGAACTTCATATACTATAGACTTAAAAATAGAGATGAGTAGGCTTTGTCATAACTCGGGTCCATTTCCGCGTCTTTCTTACGAGGTGGTGGGGATATAGATGCAACTCGGCTTTGCTTTCGTCTAGTACTCTTCCTAACGATAACTTCCGGTTCTTCTTCCGATTGAGAGCTATCAGATTCTACTATCACCACTTGCTTTTTGGGTTTCTTTTTAGGTGCCCTAGGTTTTTTAACAACGACGTGTTCAACCTCAGGTTCAGGGTCCGATTCTGGCTGCGGTTCCGGTTTAATCGTAGTTGTAGCTTTCTTAATGGTTTCCTGAGCTGCCACAACTTTCTCATTTTCCTTAAGTTGTTCCGCCATTTTCAAATCAGATTTGACTTTTGCCTTCGCCCGACGTGTCTCTAAAGCTTTCTCTCTCATTTTGGCGAGACGTTCCAACGTTTCACTATCGGTAATCTTCTGCCCTTTGACTGGCATTAGGTCACTATAAGATACCTTAAGAAAATAATATTTCTGAATTTGACTTACGATTTCTCGATGAAATCAAAAAAGGTGGCAGATTAGGCCATATTCCCATTATCTTATACATAACCATAATATGACCTAATCTGCCACCTTTTTTGATTCCTAATGTATACATGACCAGAGAAACTTGGATAACAAAGTTAAAATCTTGCGGAGCCGAACATAGAGCCGAACACGGGATTAAAAAGAAGGGTAAGATGACACAAGCTGAAAAGCTGAAAGGCTTACGAGGCCGACCAGTTGTTAAAAAGACAACTGCTAACAAAAGTAGAACCGCCTTAGACCATGGTACTCCATCAGGACAACCGGTGTATCAACAGCCCGTCAAAGATGCTGCTTTGCCGACCAAAGCACCTCGTAGGATAGCTCCTATCATGGTAGCACCTTTAGACCAAACAAG
>LGRX02033530.1:0-86161 GCA_001247695.2 Cymbomonas tetramitiformis
TGAAGAGGGCTTCATTGCTGTTAGCGGCACAGTGATTGGCTCACCTGCGCTCTGTGAAGAGGGCTTTGCATGTGGGCGATGACGCAGTGCCCCGGCATGTCCGCGCCGTTCCTTGGGAGCTCACGGGAGGTTGCACCTCCACGGGCTGTGGGGCGCCTAGCAGGAGGGCTTCCCGCAACTCCTGCACACGTGCCCCAGCAGCGGTGCAGAGACCAACCTCATGAAGCTCACCGTTGATCGAGGGTGCGGGACCCAAACCCTTGCTACCTCCTCGCGGACCTCTTAGACTGCCCCTTGCCGCCCTCAACATCGAAGCTGCTTAGCACTACTCCCCACTCCTGAGGTGCAGCTACCCCTGTGGGCTGGTGTCCTCGGCGCCCGGTCTACCTTTGCATCACACTCACACACAAAGGAGTCGGTCCAAGGATAAGCACACACTCAGAGAGACAGAGAGACAGAGAGCGCTGAGGGGGGCATACAGTAGGCACATGGCGCAGCCCCCGAGGGGGGTTGCGTGGTTTTGTGGTTTTGTTGCCATTGAAGCTCTTTGGATTTGGAGGTGGCAGAGTGTCGTTTCAGGCGGCTCTTGCCAAGCTGTCCACATACCAGGAGGAGTGGCAGAAAATGGAGCGGGGCGTGTCGCCCGAGTGTGGATTCTGGGTCTCAACCTACGTCACCAACTGGGCACAGACCGGCATGCCGCGGGTGTGTCTACAACCCTCAAGCCCGCGCCGCCCCCTCGCGGAAGTGCAGCTCCCAACAGCCGTCACAGGCGCGCTTGATATCATCTGCCTGATGTGGCCTTTTCACGCAAGCTTCCGGGCAGTATCCCCAGCACCCGAGATGTGTGATTACGATGCCGCACATCCATAGCCACTCCCTGTGGGCCTGTTGGAGCCGGCTTCTCTCCCGCTCGCCACGATCCTTTCCATGTTCGCTTCTCGCGGCATAGCGGGATGGGGGAAGGAGCTGGGGAGTGTGCCCAGGTGCTCATGGCCACGGAGATCTGGCGCACGTCCACGCGTGGCACTCGCACGTTCCGCATCCAGCGCCCCAACAACTGCGACTCGCTGGCACTGGCCCTGCCTGACCTCAGCAGCAACTACAGGAAGGCGACTGCAGAGGAGGTGAAGGAGCTGTGGGCGTTCTGGTACGAGTTCGCGCTGCAGCAGTGCGACCACGGGCTCAAGTGCAAGTCCCGCGCGATCGGCGCCCCGTGCACACGAGGCATGCGGATGTCCACCGTGTGCCTCATCTCCGGCGCCGTTCTTCCAGTCTGGGCAGTGAGCCCCCTCCCTACCTTGCCCTACGGTGGTCTCCTGCCGGACTGCCAGCCTGGACCTCCATGCCACTTCCAATCTGATCGGACACTTGCCATTGTGCGTGTTTGTGACTGTCTTTTTGGGGGTGCCCAGAGCGAGTAGGGGGGACCTTGATGGAGCGTGCACCGCAGCTGGGAATCCCCTGTTTGGTTTGAAACCTTTAGCTTGCCTGGTCTTGAGCACCGGAATGGAACATTTCCGTGACGGACCTGCGGTGCAAAGCTGGATGAGCTCCCAGCTGCCCCACATTTTCGGCTGTGATTCGTGTTTGTGATGGGTTCGCTTTGCGCTTGGTTTGGGATATGTCGAAGCGAATGGTATCTTGCCACGGCCCCGCCCTGTTCCTGAATGCTTCTCACTCCACTGGGATGATGGTGGGCTGGCTTTTGTCGGCGGATCTCATGCTGTTCAGTGTGTGTGTGTGTGTGTGTGTGGTGTCCATGCTGTGTGGTGTGACTGCATTCATGACATAACCATGGACCAACAGGTCCCATCCATCGACCGGGAGCCACTGGGGGGCATGCCAGCAGGGTCCGCTTACTCCGTTACCCAGAGACCAACAATTGTTGGGCGATGATCGGTCACATCGTTTCATCTTTCCTTGCTGCTTTGCATCAGGGTTGGGAACATGTATGAGTTTGTGGTATCTTGTCACGGCCCCGCCCTGCTCCTGATTTGCTTCTCACATCCACTGGGATGATGGTGGGCTGGCTTTTGTTGGCCGATCTCATGCCGTTCAGTGTGTGTGTGTGGTTGTCTGTTTGTTTAGTGTGAAACGGATCCTTCCACTGCGGGGCCACTTCAGCAACACCTCTGTATTGACAAATAGGCCCCGGGGGGGGGGGTTGGCTGAGACAGTATATCGACAGCGTGTTCAAAGCGATGCGTCACAAACAGAGCCAGCAGTTCCTGCGAGTTGTGCGCACGGTGCTGCTCACGGGCGAACGCATTGTAGGTGCGTGCGCGCCAGCCGCGGCGCAAGGGCAGCCGCTTCCCCCGCGACGCTGTCATCTCAAGTCCCCGGGACGGAAACCAAAGAGCGGGGGGTCAAGCATGCGAGATGAGGGAAAGAGCTGCAGAAGTGGCGACTTCTCTGAGCCGCACTCGCGATCGCAGCTGCACTCTCACCCCTCCTCGCACGCGGGACACTGCATACTTGGAACTGCTGGAACGAATATTTTGCGGTGCGCCACAGTGACGTGCTGGGATGCTCTCTGGCTGTACGGGCTTGTGAGAGCTGCATAGAAAGGGATGGCCGAGCCAATTGCCGCTGCTGGTGTATGACCTTGCGTACAGAAGTGACGTGGCACGTATCCGTGTTGGCGCCTCGCACAGCTTATGGCACTTTGGTGGGGATTCGGCTGCCCCTGCTCAAAATGTCTGGAAGGCGTGAAGCTGGTGGGGCACGGCCGATGCCCATTGACTCGCTGGGCGGGAATGGCATGATGGCTGTTGCAGGTCTGAACATCCCGGAGGAGGCAGTGGAGCAAGTAGTCGGTGCAGTGGAAGCCCTGGACGGTTGTGAAGAGCTGGTGGCACAGGAGGGCGGTGGTTGTGCAGCAAGATGATTGGGATGATCGGGTTGTTATATATCATTATTTGGTCTGTTGATGAACGTCCGGCTGTGTACCGGTATTATGTTTCTGGTGAAATGTTTGTGGAAAGCGTAGTCGGCTTTGCTCCAGGAGAAACGATGCTGCTTGGGGGTTAAGGTGCATCAATCTTCGCTCTCGCGCCAAGTAGGGGTCTGCAGTATTTTTCAAATCTGCGGTCGAGCACGGTTTGACGAGACGAGGGGAAAGCTTCCTCGTTTTCTTCAGGACAAAAGAAGCCATGAGCAACGTACAATGGTATCGGACATATAGAGTTGCATAGCAGGACGTGACGGATATAAATTGATTGCCCAAGATAAGATGACCGGTCCATCGTACATATAGGTCGGAACCGCTGGTTTCTTTGATTTGATTTCGTATAATTCCGTTCGAGTATCATGTAAGACATCCATGGTTATGTCAGAACAAAATGACTGCTCCCGCCCGGGCTCAAACTAGGACCCTCACTGGCAACAGCCATGTACCATGCCAACTGAGCTGCAGGAAAAGATGTTTACGATAAGAATTAGTGTTATTAATATCCCTTCTTGATTGTAAATTAATTTATAAATGGAAAATCATTCGGCAAGTTGAAACTCTTTCTCCCGTGTCTCTGGCAGACCGAGGACGCATGCAATCACCATGCACGATGCCTATAACTGTATATGCCTGAATATTGTCATCGCAAATTTGTCTCACGAAGGTGGCGGAGCAAAGCCGGCATACCTCCCAGGATGAAACTTGGTGACCTTGGCATGCCCATCGACGGCAACGATTATACGGATGTGGGCGGAACAGGAATTGCACAGGAAACATCATCTATCCACGTCCCTCTGCCCTCCAGGTATCACCCGATGTGAATATTAAAGTCTAGGGCGGAACCAGACACTTTTACATCGACAATTGGCAACCGAAACGTGACCTGACTACAAGTATGCTAGGGTGAACTAGCATAGCATATGCTCGTGATTCTGTACATCCGAGAGGAGGATGCCGTATGATATGATGCTGATGAGCCTAACGTGACAACAATACGATAGTATATACGCCGGTCGGGTAGAATTGCGGTAATGGGATTCCACCATTAACACCGGTGCCGCGGCAACCAGTAGTTCCTGACGACTTGGGGATGCAACGCGCCTGGAACGGTATTCGGCATCAGCGGGAATTTTACCACCAACACTACCTTCAACAACATTGCCATCGCCACCTGCAACCGAGGGCTATGTGGCAGTCGGGGGAAACGGCTAATTTCTCAGCATCGGAATCAGCTTCACCAGCGGGATCTCGTCGTTCGGGGAGAAAATCGACCGGCAGATACCTCTTCCTGTGCTTCTCACCACAGCCATGTGTGCTGCAACTGTTTCCCCGTTTGGCAATATGTTTGCATGCACCCCGCCTCGTTCCTGCACCCTCTGGTAGCTTGCCTGCACGTTTTACTGCAGTGACTGACTTGCCCTGTACGACTCGTTGGCCACAAGTCGCGGCAAACATGCTCCTTGTCGAAGGGAACAACGTGTTTTCTCCAAAACGTTGTAGAACCCTTCATTAGGCTTTCAAGGTCAACAGGTTCAACAGGTCCAGGAAGATCCATACCTTGCAAATAATATTCACGCGAAAATAAAACGAACAAATTCCACACCAAATATCCAATATTCAGATCCGCCTCGCAGCCGACACCCGCAAACGGTCAAACATTGCAGTCGAAAATTTCAAGCTTGCATGCACTTGTTAGCCCTTGCCACGACGACACGATCCAGACGCCACGTAGACGTTAAATGTCGGGCAGCGACACGGAAAGCGACAAATTATTCATCCTTATAACTGGTCAGAGGCGACGCGACATGCGACACGATGCGATAGGCGACAAATTCCCAAAACCAGTTATAAGAACGGGCCTAAAGCGGATGTCGATATATGTTGCATCCAAAATATTTCTCCGCTGGCGTCGCCCTCCTCTAGACTGCCTGTGCCTGACGGGCCGATCTCTTGGGCTTGAAAGGCTTGCGTTCGTTGGCACGGAATCGGGAGAAATTTTGTGTGCGGCCGAAAATTCTCGTATATCGTGCGCGTGAACACTCGGCTTCTGACATTCGACCTGAAGCGAGCTGCCAAACAAAACGACCCGGGCACATCGATCGACATGTCCACCAATTTCATCACCGCGAAGGGCCTTTTCAGAATCGACAAGTGCCATGCGGTTGTAAGCGGAACTTGCTTTGTTGCAACGGCTTTCTTCTTTTTGATGATTGGCCATATGGTTCGGATATGTAATAAACCCTCGGCGAGTGTTGCTAATTGATCTCAACTGAACGATTGCGGTTTCGTTGTGTACAAGTCACAGACGCGAGAGCGTACCACGAGTCTACGACCACGCCAATTCGCTTGCCGACAGACGCAGGGCAGCCGCAATAGTCTCGTGACAGCGATGTCAAGGTTGGATATTCAACCTTTTAGACTATGCGGCTGCTATTGAACAGTAGCAACTCGCAACAAGTATAGGTGGGTATGAGTGCAGTCTGGTATCCAGAATATCTGCTTGAGCACAATGCTGCTCCTCATATACCTCAATGTCCTCACGCCTCATAGGCGTTACCACCATCGGGTTGTGAACCCGAGAACATTGGGCGAACTAACAGTATCGGCTGATCGAATTAGCCATATGATACCCGCATGGTGTTCAATTCATGCTTGAAGCGAAGACGCGTCCCTTCAGAACAGTTTGTTCTTCAAGAACTGTCTTGCTTCATCATCGAGATGCTGTAATCAGCCTCTCGATGACAGATGTCACTCATGGTGAGTGGATGACAGATATTATGACTGTACATGTCATAGTCGACCGTACTGACGATACTCGACGACTGTATGACATGACATGACATGACATGACATGACATGACATGACATGACATGACATGACATGACATGACATGACATGACATGACATGACATGACATGACATGACATGACATGACATGACATGACATGACATGATATGACATGATATGACATGATATGACATGATATGACATGTATGACATGTATGTCATCGGTCATATCCCTGACAGATTTCCCCTCTTAGAAGAGTTGTGACCTCACAATATAGGGTGCATACCTTTGTATATGTCTTTGATGTCTTTGTTGTTGAGCTGGTACTAGTCTTCTTTACACCGATGAGGCGTCCCTCAAGGTGTTTTTAGGATATTGGGGGGAACTGGGTCCACTCTAAACCCTCACCTTAGGCATTTAGCCCTACAGTTCTTAGGATATAGCCCCCATGAATTGCGTATCGTATTTCAGAGTGACGTTTCAAGGTATCTTCCGAGGTTTACGTTACGGATAGATATTGCGCTGCCGTTCGTATCGTATTTCAGAGTGACGAATTAAAAACGAATATGTTTTTACGGCTTTATATAATGCATCCACCTCTTCCTCCCTTCAGAGAGCTTACTCCCCCGAAGTTCACAGAAATACTATGGAGACCCCCTTCCGAATATTCGAAATTTCGGCTTGTTTTTAATGCAAACGGAGTGGGCCCTGCTTAACGAGATATTGGAGGGTCTCTATGAGTCCACTTTAAATCCTTCACCCGATCTGCCCCAGTGCTCCTCAATATTTTTCGGTCCGGTACGCGCGCTTTGACGAACATTTCATAGAGTGGATTCGACAACGTACTAATGTGAAATTCGTTTTAGTTATGTGTGTCAAGCATAACTCAGGATCACAACTCCGTCCACCTCAGTATCCGGTAGCTGCGAATTACTGGCCATAAGATCCGAATGACAAACCACGGTCTGGCAAAGGTAGCATAGCAGTTTTTTTATTTATCCACAGATATGGTACCCGCATGTATGCGTATCTGTGCAAGGGTATGATTTTGTACAAGGCTCACTACACCTTAGCAAGGAAGGATCAATTTCCTGATTCTTATGCAACATAATGACAAAACATTAATAGCAAGGTGTATAGATGATCGACATGTATTAGTATATATTACAAGAAGTAAGGGCAATAGGCTTAATATGATGTTACTGTGGTTACACTATTGAACTTCCTTTTATCAAATTAATCGTTGATTTTTCTTTCATCGGACGACAATTGATAAAAACTAATTAACTCCTAGTGATGACAACTGTCCAACAAATCGATAGTAGTTAAATAAATATCCTGCTCATTGATCGTGCGAACAACAATAAACAGTGAATAGTTCGGAAATTATATAATGATTCCACCGCATATCGTGCGACAATCGACAATCGACAAAATAAATAAACAGTTGACAAACAGTCGACAAACTCTCCAGCTGGAGAGTCGACAACTCTCCACGTCCAGCTGGAGAGTCTCCAGGTAACGGCAATCACGGTAAACAATTGCACAGGCGGCACAAATTTCAGAACTTGAAAATCAAAATGAGTGAAGGTGCACAGGTCGCCCAGGACTGCCTTATTTGTCGGGTTAGGGGCATTCAAGGGCCATGCCAATGTGTGAGAGTCACCATTGGTGACATGTTGGTCAAGCGTCGACGCTTGGATAAGCTGCCACAGGCGTCTATCGTCAGCAGCTTAGGTGTATATTTACGTATAATATGTATGTTTACGTATGTATATTCCTGTCTTTTCTTCAAGTAACATAATATATCGAAATCAATTGATGATCTATCCCCAAAGCCCAAACCGATTATTACTGTACAGTAAGTGCCTTGATTAAAACCCTAAATACTGAAGTGCGGTGTACAGTAACAATAATGTGATAGCAGAAATAATAAGTAATGGGGTTCGGACGTATGCATGCAATAGTCAATAACAAATAGTCGATATATATATATAGCTTCAAGGTCAACAAACAATGAATAATAATAATAATAATTAATGTCCTTGAGGCATGAATTCCCTATTGATTTTATTAAACTATTGATGGCGTTGCGGGGTATTAAGTTCAATAGTGTAACCACAGTAGCCTTCATAGGCAGCTATCATGTCTGCTGCATTGGTCAGCTCTGCGGCTTTGACCCAGGTGTCATGCTCAGGGCCGTAGCCTGCATATCGCACTAAATAGTACTTGACACCTCTAGTGATCTTATCTGAGAGTATATGTGATATCTCAAACAGTGGTTGCCCTTCTTCGGTGATCATCTGTGGCAGAGGCAAAGGTGCTTGGATTGAGTCATTGTACAGCTCTATTCTGGATACAGGCTGAACCGGATGGATACGAATGTCGAGATCCCCGAAATCTAACTCATAAGCACGTCCATGGCTGAGCACTTTAGATATGATAAATGGCCCAATGTATGGCTGCTTAAAGTGTCTGCCTGCCTCTGTCAAACCAGTCCATTGAATAAACTCAGTCCGTAGAAGAACTTTCTGCTGCTCGGGAAATGTTATCTACCGCGTTGGCATGTACAGCCGAGTACTGGTCAAAATGATCTCGAATAGCATTCTGTATTGGAACAGGAGCTTCTGGCGGAATAGTGATTGCCAGATCATGAGGCGAAAGTGGCTGCGCCATCGAGTCGAGATGAAATGGTGTGTAATAACCAGTCGTAGCAGAAACCGTGTTGTTAATTGCAAACTCCACCAGAGGCAACTTGTCCTCCCACGAATTGGCTGAAGTATCATTGCAACAACACCTGAGGAGAAAAATACTATCTAATCAGTTTATAAACCAGAGGATGATGAATCATGCATCAAACAAAATGAAAAATACCTGAGGATGTCCTCAATGAAGGCATGGCTCCTCTCATTGCTTGCATTCGACTGTGGATGGTGTGAAGACGTCATAGACAATCTCGTACCAGTAGATTTCCACAGTGTTTGCCAGAATGAAGAAGTAAATCTGGGGTCTCGATCTGAGATGATGTTCCTCGGAAGACCATGGAGCTTGAAGATATGCTGCATATATATTGAAGCAGTATGCTGAGCAGTCCAGGTCATGTTGAAGGGAATGAGATGACAGCGATGAGAGAATCGGCACATTACTACAAATATACTGTCGTGCCCATTAGTGGTGATAGGCAGGTCAGTAATCCAGTCAAGAGATACAACAAGCCATTTTGTCTTAGGCACACAATATCGTATATGTGACTGACCATAAGGTTTGTGTTTCCTCGTTTTCTGGCGTTGACACACGGGGCACTCCCGGATGTACTGAATGGCTGCCTTCGTCATTCCTGGCCAATAATATCGGCTACGCAATAAATGAAGCATGCGATTCTTGCCTACATGACCAGAAATAGTGGCTGAGTGGCACTCATGAAGTAGAATGTGGCGAAGCTGTGTGATCTCACCGTCATCTGTAGGAACTTTGGCAGTAGGTGGAATGCAAAGCTGTCTGCCAAAAATGGTTTTACGATAGATCAATCCCTGAATGAGATCGAAATTGCTGACTGACTGTGATGATGTCGATGATGCCAGCTTAGATAATATAGTCTGTTGTGCAAATGTGTCACGATCATACTGAGATATAATAATGTCGTGAAGCTGATGAGCTGATGATGCCGAAATAAGAGCAATGAATGTAGAATCTGTAGACGGAATGTCTCTTGAATGTGACTCGCCGACGTCTATATGTTGCAGACAATCAGCGAGTTCAAAGAGTATAGAAATACGGGTAAGTGCATCTGCAACCTTATTCTTCTCGCCAGAAATGTGCTCTATTCGAAAGTTGTACTCGGAGAGCTCATCCAACCACCTCGCCTGTTTGGGGCTTAGTGTGGATTTGGACTGGAAATAAACCAGTGGCTGATGATCTGAGCGAACAATAGTCTCAGGAGCTCCCAGCAAGATGTGGCGAAAGAATCGGAAGCCCTCCACAATTGGCTACTATCCTTAATCCAGATCCTCCCACAAGGATCTAGCGCAAATGGGCATGGCGACGTTGTATGTTGTATTTCTTGGCCCGGCATATGCTTTGGGGCAATATTTATGAACCTTTTGAATTATCTATAACATTGGTTTGCTTGAAATGTCGATGGTTTGACCTTTAATCTTAGCGTGGTTTGGGTGGGTGCTTTCACATAATTTTAATTGAAATGCTAGATCCTCCCACAAGGATCTAGGGTACCGACAACTCTAGGCCTTGTTACACGAGCTCGGGTTGGTGCGTATGTTGTTAACCCTCGAGGGTATCACCAAAACTAATTTTGCAAGCCCTTTAATATCATACTAGCCGTATTAATCGCCGCATATGCGCATGCCATGGTGTAGTACCGTCGAAATTCAATATTTCCATCATAATCAGGGTCTGAAAATCGTATTCTAGAACCTCTAGCGGTAGTTCTAAACGTTCAAAAAATCCCCAAAAAGTCCCAAGGAGACTTTGAAGTCATATTAAAGTACTGAAGTACTCACCAAGGCAAAGATCTAGCCTCAAAGCTTAAAATGGACCAAGACTTACGCCCAAAATGCGAAATTGTCCCCATACTTAAGGAGTGTGTATATCTTACCCATGTGACCGCGTTCGTGTGATGTGTCCAATATACATGACCCAAGTCGTATTTTGACCCAAACATGATTAATATACCTGCATACCTTGAGATATATCATGTATATAGTGGCAAAGGATCGATACACGATTGGCAAAAAAATGTGGAAGATACACCCCGTTTTTGAAGCTTTAAAAAACGCAGCAGTTCAAAATTTGGTTGGGGCATGCTATAAATGTATTAGCTAGGAGCATATATGATGGACTCTCGTCGAACCACGCACCATACTATTTAGTATAGGTCCCATGTGGAAAGTATTCCTTGGCGTTGACTTGTAGAAAGCTCGTGGGGTGCCTAAATAAATTATTGAAAAAGTAATCCTTGTGGGAGGATCTACAGCGTTCTAGGTCCTCCCACAAGGATCTCGGGATAGTAGCCACAATGGCAAATAGCTCGATCTCAGGAATAGGCCAGCGTCTCTGTGTATCAGAAAGAGTGACGCTGTGATAGCCACATGGCTTCATACCTTTTCCTTGATCCTGCAATACTACTTGACCAACGTGTGTGCCTGATCCATCGACCTCCATAATAGATGGCAGTTTCTGATCTGGAAGCTGTAGTATTGGAGCCTGGCAGATGGCACTTTTGAGATTATCAAATGCCTGCTGCTGCTCAGATTCCCAGACAAACTCTGCATTATCCTTAAGGAGACGATTGAGCGGCTCGGCAATCTTGGAGAACTTTGGTGTAAATCTCCTAAACTGGCCGACCATGCCCAAGAATGACCGAAGAGATGACTTGCCATCTTTTATAGCCATTCGGCGTAGAGGCTGTTTACCAACGGTTGGACCATATGACACTGGAGGCTGGATAGCCATGACTGCACGGATTCTGTCTTCGATGATGGATAGGCCTGCCTCTGAGATATGGTGTCCGATAAAATCGATGGATCTGACGAACAACTCAACCTTTGAAGGCCTGATGTAGAACTGATGATCTCTGCAGCGCTGTAAGAACTGTCGAACATGCTTTACGTGGCTGTCAAAATCTGGACTGTACACTATGGTGTCATCCATGAAAATGACCAAGAACTGATCGATGAAGTCAAAGAATGCTCGATTTCCAACACGTAGAGCGGTCGCAGGAGCGTTAGTTAACCCGAAGGGCATTACTGTCCACTCGTATGAACCATATCTGGTACGTATTGCTGTCTTGTGGATGTCGTCTGGATGTATGGGTATCTGATGGAAAAACTGATTGAAATCAAATCTGCTAAACCATCGTGCCTCCTTAAGCTGTTCAAGAAGGGTATCGTGAGGTGGCAATGGATACGTGTCCTTTATGGCGATGTTATTAAGGGCTCGATAATCACAACACATCCTCCACTTCCCCCCTGGCTTAGGAGCGAAAATGATTGGACACCCATATGGTGATGATGATGGACGAAGGATACCCAGTTCGACATATTTGATGATCTGTCGTTTGAGCTCCTCCATCATAGGCACTGGAATAGTACGAACTGGCTGTGATGGTGGCTTATGCCCAGGTTCAATGTTGATGCGATGATATCCACCTTCAAACCGTTCTGGCCTATGGCCAGCTGGAAGATCCTCCTGGAAAATATCTGAAAAGTCTTCTCTGATTAGATCACGTGCTGCTGTGACCTTTGGGTCTTCCATGGTGGTGTCTGAGTCTGCTGCTGCCATGACCAATTCACCATCGACCTCTGAGAGAAAAAAGAGATAAGCTACGGCTTCTTCAGCCGACCCACTGGATCGTATACGTCGTAGGTGCTTCCTCATAGTGGTGGCACTGACCAATTCCATTTCAGGAAGGTCATCTGAACCTGGAGTCTGTTCAACTCTGGACAGAACTGTACGAACATTGGAACCTGATGAATGTTTCCTGGTGATCGTCATATTCTTGGACTGGAAGTCAATGTGTGGGTTCCTTCTTTCCAACCAATCCTGTCCCAGGATGACTGTGAAGGGTTTCGTGTCAATGATATAGAAATCTTCTGTATCCTTATATTTACCCAGCGTGAATGTAGCATTGGGAAGATAGGATGTACAGGGTAATTGGCTTCCTCCAGCCAATCCCACTGAGAATGATGATGAGTCTGTTGGTGATATACCAAGCTGAGAAGCGAACTGTCTGTCGATAAATGACGATGTAGCTCCTGGATCTACCAAAATGTGAGTACTCTGTCCATATACTTTCCCTTTGTACAACAACGGCTTCTTCTGTGATTTCAGCTGTGCTGTCTGTGACCGCATCATTTCTGTGCGATGTGTTCTGAGGGAGTATCCATCTGCTGGAACTGTAATGTCAGACTGGAAAGGACTTCTTCTGAGATACTCTCAACCCGGCCACTTGCTTCAGTGGCATTTTCAGGCTGATTTATCCTCGGGGTGCCCTCATCACTGGTACCTATGCAGTACCCGGAGAGTTTCCCTGAGGAGCTGGAGCTGATGCTGGAGCTGGAGCTGGAGCTGGGGCTGCAATTGCTGCATTGATGCTCTGCTGATTCTGTAGCTCCTTAACCAGGGTGTTGACTGTTTTTAGGAGTTTGTTAGACTCACTTTTGCCACCCTGATTATTCTGTTGCTGCTGTCCTTTGTATGGATTCTGAGCTGGAGGATTGCCTTTTATGGATTTCCCTTCTGATGTTTTGGTGGAAAAGCAATCCTTTGTGACGTGATTGGTACGACCACAACGTTGACAAGGTTGGGAATGAGTTGATGTTGATCCCTTTCCTTTTCCTTTTCCCTTGCCTTTTCCTTTTCCTTTTCCTTTATTCCTCTGGGAATTCTGGTTGGCATTCTGATTCTGGTTGCCTCGATTCTGATTGGATCTGTCATATGGCTTATTGCCACGGCCCTTATCCTTATCTTTCCTGATTGGGCCTCCTGACTGTTCCTTCTGTCCCCTATAGTGAAGGGTCTCTGCCTGCTTCGAATGAACTACATAATTCAAATCGAGCAGAACTTGTGTGGTTTGTGCCCACGACAAGTTATTCCTTTCATCCTCTGTCAGAAATCTGAGATGAAACTGTTTCCGAAGGTCTGATTCCATGTTACCGACGAATCTGTCCTTGATCAAGACATCATCCAAATCAACTGACGCTAAAGCAGCCAGTGATGTGAATGTGCGTAGGTAGTCTGCAAAAGTCTGGTTACCCTGTTGCAGTGCCATTAAATGCTTTTTGGCAACTGATCGCTTGTGGGGATTTCCGAACTGCCTGAGGAATGTATTTCTGACATCTTCATACGTGGCATCTGATGTTCTAGCCACGACCTGAAAATAGTGTTTGCCATTATTCTGAATGAACGTGAGGAAGACTGTGATGAGATCTTTATCTGGTGCACCTGGATATGTAAACTGAAAATATCTGTCTACTGTATCCATCCAAACCTCCGCATCCTGTCCGACTTTGTACCCCTTCGGTGGATTCATTTTCACCTTAGGGACAATTGCGGCTGGAATTATTGCTGCGTTGGCCTGACCATCATCTGGATCTGTAAATGCAGGCGGGGGATTATCCTCTGAGTAATCCTCATCTGGTTCCTTAGGCTCAGTTTCTGGATCTCTATACCGACTCATGCCTGTCTTCATTCTGCTGATGGCATCGAAATATCCTATCTGATCATATCGGGTTTGTGTGTCAGCATAACCCTTTAACCATGAAGGTATTTTGAATCTGCTGAAATGATCATAAGAACCCAGAATGTCAAAGTACCAGTTATTAGGATCGAGATCAATAGCTGGTATAGCTGCTGGTTCTTCTGCCATCTAAGATAAAACACCACACCAACAAAACCTTCAAAATGGATGCGTGTGTGTGTAATATATATATATATATTGTACATGTATTAATTTTGTACATTGTTATAATGAGGTGAAGTATATATATGGTTCCACCTTCTTCCCCCCTCAAGGAAGTGTGAACTCCACAGGCAGTTGTCAAGTGCCTATTACCTCATCAAGCAGCATGCAATTCCCTTACGAAGCAGCTGTACAGTTATTGGGTTGTTGCCCGATATATTGGTCACGAATGTGCTGATTTCAGCATGACCAAAATGCCAAACACAGAGTGTTTTACTATTATATAGTGGCATTTTAGGGTGTGTAGGGTTACTGTGACCCTTATCACCTATAGTGACATTAGGGTGTTATATGGTATCAATAACACCTAATTATATCAAATTTAAGCGGTATGAACATTTTCTGAAGGAATTAAATCAAAACTGCATTTAATATGTCACTGAATACCACTGTCAAGGTTGGATATTCAACCTTTTAGACTATGCGGCTGCTATTGAACAGTAGCAACTCGCAACAAGTATAGGTGGGTATGAGTGCAGTCTGGTATCCAGAATATGTGCTTGAGCACAATGCTCCTCATAGAAAAAAGAAAAAAGAAAAAACCACGCCCGTTGGGCGTATGAGTAAATTAATTTTCCCGGCCCTACTCTGGGCCGGACCGCCACAAGTGGCGGCCTTAATGGGACAATTTATACCGGGTGGTTCTTATCTTTTTCCTCATCTTGCTTTTCTTGTCTGAGTCTTCTGTATGGCTGGTATGTGCTGTGTGCATAGCTTACTGTCAGGTTATGTATTCTTTGTAGTGCCTGTGTGGCCTCTTTTCTGTTGAGCCCAAGTTGCTCGAGTATGTCTTGGTTGTGTTTGTACACCGTGCCTGTCCTGCCCACTGCAAACACATGAAGTTTGGCACGGAATCCGTGTCTGCGTAACAGTTGTAGCAGTGGTCCGTATTTCGTGTATTTTTCCAGGAGTTTAGGTCCCCATTTTTCGTCATCGGTGTGGGCCACCTCTATGAGGTGTAGGTTTTTGACTTTTGCTGGTGCTTCTTTTTGTGTGCATTCCCATCCGTCCTCCATGTCTTCTAGGCCCTCTATCATGACTATGTCTACAAAGCTTGGTATTGTGTCGGGCCCATCGTTTCTGCCTGGGTCGTCCTTTCCGTCGTGTCTGCATTGCCCTCTGGTGAGTATGTAATTTGGGAGTACCCTTGGCTTAACCCCTGGGTCCCTCTTTT
The DNA here is from genome assembly GCA_001247695.2 of Cymbomonas tetramitiformis. Classification (NCBI taxonomy): domain Eukaryota; kingdom Viridiplantae; phylum Chlorophyta; class Pyramimonadophyceae; order Pyramimonadales; family Pyramimonadaceae; genus Cymbomonas; species Cymbomonas tetramitiformis. Next base: position 15,394 of record LGRX02033530.1, read on the forward strand.
TTCCGGTGTAGGCGAGTACTTTGCATCCCCCTTTTCTATGGTGGTCGAGTATGTGTTTTAGCTCGTCTGCGTGGGCGTCTGCCCTGTCCGAGAACATCCCTCGCATTTGTGGGTTGTTGCATCCTCCTAGGGCGTGTCCTACTCTCATGAGGAAGCCCTTTGCGTAGTCCACCCCTTTGTGTCCGCATCCTTCCAGGGTGCACTTTCCGCCTCCTCCGGCTGAGTTTTTCGCCGTCTCATAGTCTTGTGCTGGCAGTATTCTCAGTCTGCATTTGAGTACCGTTTTTCGTGCCGCAAATGTGGCTCGTTTCCAGAAGCCGTTCGCTATTATGTGTAGTGGCGTGTCTCCTTTGAGGTGCTTCATTGTTTCGTTTAGCCAGCTCTCGGTGGCCCTGCCCTCTTGAACCGGGGGGGCGTTCCTCTTTTCCGTTCTGTGTGTCATGTCGTGTTTTCTTTGTTTCCATCTTGTTCTGGGCATCGGGTCCTCCATCATTGCATGGACTCTAGACTCCTCCGTGACACGGTCGTGGTGAGCTTGTTTTTCGTTTGTCGACTTCCCTTGTGGCTCTTCCCGCTGCTCAATGAGTTCATTGAGCATGTCAAAAATTCCCTCGGCATTGTGTTCCTCTTGGGTCATTTCTAGTCTCTCCGCGAGCTCGTTGAGTTCCTTAAATATTTCTTCCCCTTCAGAGGGTGGGGGTGGTGTTTCTGCGGGTTCGGGGTCGTTTCCTCGGGTGGGGTCCATTCTGCCCTCTGTTTCCCGTTGTTCTTGGTGCTCCTGCACCTCTCGCAAGAGGAGCATCTCCTCTTCCTCCCTCTGTCCCATCATGGCCTTTATTTGCCTGTCTTCTTCGTCTCGGGTCTGGTCGGCTTGTTGCTGCTGGTTGGGTACCGGGTCCCGTATTATCGCTTGTTCCTCTTCAGTTTGTTGCGCTTGGTCATGGTGCGCCTCCCATCTGAAATTGCGCGCAGTTTTCAGTTGGTGGGTCCAGGTTGTGGGTTCTCCCTGGAGTGCAGTCATTTTTGTTGAGAGTCTGCTGTTTCCTTGGGCTTGTCGTTCACGAAGAAGTGTAGTTACGTATTTTTGTACCGCGAGCTTTCCCTTTAGCTCCCTGCTGTTCGAGTCTTCGTCTGGTACCATGGGTTTGACTTTTATTGTCTCATTATTGTCCCACGCTTCCGTGAGGGTTCCCGTAGTACAGGCTCGTTTGGCTGCCTCGTCGGCCTTTTCGTTCCCCGCAATTCCGCAATGCTCCTCATATACCTCAATGTCCTCACGCCTCATAGGCGTTACCACCATCGGGTTGTGAACCCGAGAACATTGGGCGAACTAACAGTATCGGCTGATCGAATTAGCCATATGATACCCGCATGGTGTTCAATTCATGCTTGAAGCGAAGACGCGTCCCTTCAGAACAGTTTGTTCTTCAAGAACGACTGTCTTGCTTCATCATCGAGATGTTGTAATCAGCCTCTCGATGACAGATGGCAGATATATAGTTCGGCGGTAATATATATCTAACTGGTGAGATAAACCCTGAGTTAAGGGTTACGGAATCAGAACGGTAAAAGTGTGATAGATAAAAGAGAGGCATACATAAATACCTAACGGGTGTTTCCCGTCTACTGGTGACGGTCACCCAGCCTACCATAGGAAGTGACATGTGACAGTTTTGAGTGTCACAGTGTCAAATCCAGCAACAGATGTCACTCATGGTGAGTGGATGACAGATATTATGACTGTACATGCCATAGTCGACCGTACTGACGATACTCGACGACTGTATGTCATTATAACATATGACATGACATGACATGACATGACATGACATGACATGATATGATATGATATGATATGTATGATAGGTATGACATGTATGACACATATGTCATCGGTCATATCCCTGACAAGCGATTTCCAGCTTTATTTTAATCACGATGTTTAATCAAATCACGATTAGTTGGTAATTGCAGTACAATCATGACTTGATTAGATCAGGTCCGCAGCGTTAATCGCGACTTGATTAGTCACTAAAAAGGCCTAAGCATGCCCCTGATCATGATTAGGGGTTGTAATCATGATTAGGGGTTGTAATCATGAACAACCTTGCCATTATTCGCATGTCATCATTTGTAGGTGCATTATGCGAATACTGATGAAGCGATCATTTCCGGACGAGGCTCTGGTCTCAGCCAAATTACCCCTCGCCCGTATTATGCTTCAATTTAAATAATGTTATTCGCGTGGAAAAATTATAGCCAACTGCCAGAAATTCATCAGTATCTCCTGTAGCTCAGTTGGTAGAGCGCACGGCTGTTAACCGTGAGGTCTCTGGTTCGAGCCCAGGCGGGAGAGCGCTCACATATAGCCCGGAAGGATACGATACTATATTCATGATCGTTTTCCCGCATCTGCTGATGAGTGGATGTTGTTGATGATTCGGTTGTAACAAATGCAGGAAGTATACTATCGTATATCAGAGTTGCGTATTACGTAACTTGTGACATCAGATATGGAATATGCAGTTATCCATCACGACAGCGATAGTAGGTGACGGAGCATTAAGTATACATAAACCGTCCGCCTCTACAGTACAGCTCTAAGACTATCTTTGACCCTAAACATTCCACCTCTGATGATATTGGTAATTATTGAAATGCATTCATTCTGGGTAGGAATTAAGAAGCCTCTCCACCTTTGTTGAGATGTTATCTAAATATTGAAATTATTTTTCACGAAAATGGGAGAAATGATTGGAGTTGCCGGGTTTCGATCCCGGTACCTCCCGCATGCAAAGCGGGCGCTCTACCAATTGAGCTACAACCCCACAAATTCTCTCCCGCCTGGGCTCGAACCAGAGACCTCACGGTTAACAGCCGTGCGCTCTACCAACTGAGCTACAGGAGATATTGATGAGATTTTTCAAACAAATCATAAACATTGTTTACATTTCCTTATAGATGATATTCGTATTTCGTAACACGCGACATGGATTTACGGCAGCGGCACATTCCTTCGATTGAAGATTCTTACATCGTCGATCGTTACAATATAAACTCTTATTACTCTACACACCGACTTCATCGTTCATGCCGATGCTGTATCATCCTGTAGTTGCACAAGCGAAGGGACGTGTGACACTCAGAGAATTAAGTGGAAGAACACGATGAACGTTAACACGTGACGAAATCCCGTCATTAAATATGGAAAGCTACAAGCTTCATCAAAGCCCTGGCGCTGGCGCGTGTTAGCTTCTGTAGTGTGAAATTGTGTAAGAAAGTGTCACAAGTTTTCTCTCGACTGTTGGAACACCAATTTGGTGGCTCGTTTTTTGCCGGTTCACTGCGGACAGTGCGCGCACGAAAGAGAGGTTTTTATCAAGCGTCCCGCCTGAACGCAGCCGCGACGCTATGCCTCGAGTATGGCCGATATTGTTGTGCGTCGTGCTGCTCTGTGCAAGTGCGCGTAGCGAATCTCAAGAGGCCGAAACCTCTGAAACGCAAGACCAAGGTGACCGCTTGCGCTTGTGAAATACTTGTCATTGTTATATTTCAGATGATGCACCCTGAACGCATGATTATCACACTTTCTCGGATAAATATTGCTATCGCACTCGTATATCGCGAAGTTGCATAGCAGGAGGCTCGTCGCACAAGAATTATCAGTGCCACATACACCTGTTCACCGCACGCATCTTTATTGCTGACTGGCGTTTTTTAAAAAGCACATGAACGCTTCGATGTAAGCCACAATCTATTCTTCTCCTAGCTCTTAGATTTTGTATGGCTGCAGTAGATCCCATGCCCGCCGCTCCTCTCCTCAGACACGCTATTCGCACGGCGTGTGCAATCAGCCTGCCTTCTTGCCTGGCGTACATGCACTGTCCACCGCTCGCAGTTTTTGTAATAGGGGTATTCGGAATCGGGCCATGGCTAAGTGGAGGGACGGAACGCGCTCCGTCGCAGATTTGGATCCAACCAGAGTAATTGCGTCAACTACGATTTCACTGAATCGAAGAACATCCGCGGGAACTGAGGTTCCTCACCCGGTTCCCGCTTCAATATTCGAAGGGGAAGACGCAGCTGCCGCATCTTTTAGATTTTGTGCGCAGAACAACATGGAGAATCTCGAGGCAGTGTTGACTATCATTAAACACCTCCAACCACTTCTTGACAAAATGGATACAGTTCCTGAAACTTCTGAACCAGCCCTTCGCTCAGCCGGTACGCTCGAACACTCGTAGATGATATGAGCCCGCAACTATTGATGCTATGCGAGAGTGTTCTTCCCGTATCGCCCAGTCGCCACATGTCTCCGTGATCAGCTTCTACCGGTCAGCGCTTTGTGGTCCACAGCACGTTTGCGCCGTGCGACACGACCTCCTTGCAACTTGTGCATTGCACGCGTGTACTTTCCTCAGCTCAACCTAACCTGAGGACGAGCCGAATGCGCTGGCTCTTTACTTTCCATATAGTAGCGTAGCACAGATCTTGGCTTAGGCCTGGCGCGCGCGACGTGCTTGAAGACCGTTCCGCTGTGCACAGTTCACGCTGTGACCAGAAGGTTTTGAACGAGGATTTCTTTCCAGATCTGAAAAAATAACTGGTACATCGATCGGTGCCAGTTTAGCAGATCATATTCTTGCAGCACCTCGTCCCCGTCACTTTAATCCCGGCTCGCTCGTCCGAAGTCTCCAGCTGGAGGGTTGCTTGGCCTCACTAGTCTTCCGCTGCCCGCACAAGTGTCATCGCTGGCTTTGCCTTGTCCTGTTCCGCGGATCTCTGGGGCTCCCCACTCCGCTGCCCGCACAAGTGGCGAGCGGAGTGGTCACCTGCTCCACTCCGCTCGCCCACGCCGGTCGCCAGCCTCCACCGGACTGCTTGTGTGCCAAGGAACCTCTTCGCGCGCCGTCACAGTGGTGGTGGGGTGGCGGAGCAGGCGCCTATGCGAAGAGGGCGAAGGAGGCTATCGCGGAGGGGCGGCCACTGGATGCCGGGGCAGACCTGATCCGCGCCCTGAAGCGCGAGGGCCTCGACCCGGAGGCGGCCGAGCGTATGAAAGCGCAGCTGACCAACGTGTTCTGGGAGACGAAGCGCTTCTGGGAGGCAGAGGCTCGCGCCAGGCAAACCTCCCAGGATGAAACTTGGTGACCTTGGCATGCCCATCGACGGCAACGATTATACGGATGTGGGCGGAACAGGAATTGCACAGGAAACATCATCTATCCACGTCCCTCTGCCCTCCAGGTATCACCCGATGTGAATATTAAAGTCTAGGGCGGAACCAGACACTTTTACATCGACAATTGGCAACCGAAACGTGACCTGACTACAAGTATGCTAGGGTGAACTAGCATAGCATATGCTCGTGATTCTGTACATCCGAGAGGAGGATGCCGTATGATATGATGCTGATGAGCCTAACGTGACAACAATACGATAGTATATACGCCGGTCGGGTAGAATTGCGGTAATGGGATTCCACCATTAACACCGGTGCCGCGGCAACCAGTAGTTCCTGACGACTTGGGGATGCAACGCGCCTGGAACGGTATTCGGCATCAGCGGGAATTTTACCACCAACACTACCTTCAACAACATTGCCATCGCCACCTGCAACCGAGGGCTATGTGGCAGTCGGGGGAAACGGCTAATTTCTCAGCATCGGAATCAGCTTCACCAGCGGGATCTCGTCGTTCGGGGGAAGGAGAAAATCGACCGGCAGATACCTCTTCCTGTGCTTCTCACCACAGCCATGTGTGCTGCAACTGTTTCCCCGTTTGGCAATATGTTTGCATGCACCCCGCCTCGTTCCTGCACCCTCTGGTAGCTTGCCTGCACGTTTTACTGCAGTGACTGACTTGCCCTGTACGACTCGTTGGCCACAAGTCGCGTCAAACATGCTCCTTGTCGAAGGGAACAACGTGTTTTCTCCAAAACGTTGTAGAACCCTTCATTAGGCTTTCAAGGTCAACAGGTTCAACAGGTCCAGGAAGATCCATACCTTGCAAATAATATTCACGCGAAAATAAAACGAACAAATTCCACACCAAATATCCAATATTCAGATCCGCCTCGCAGCCGACACCCGCAAACGGCCAAACATTGCAGTCGAAAATTTCAAGCTTGCATGCACTTGTTAGCCCTTGCCACGACGACACGATCCAGACGCCACGTAGACGTTAAATGTCGGGCAGCGACACGGAAAGCGACAAATTATTCATCCTTATAACTGGTCAGAGGCGACGCGACATGCGACACGATGCGATAGGCGACAAATTCCCAAAACCAGTTATAAGAACGGGCCTAAAGCGGATGTCGATATATGTTGCATCCAAAATATTTCTCCGCTGGCGTCGCCCTCCTCTAGACTGCCTGTGCCTGACGGGCCGATCTCTTGGGCTTGAAAGGCTTGCGTTCGTTGGCACGGAATCGGGAGAAATTTTGTGTGCGGCCGAAAATTCTCGTATATCGTGCGCGTGAACACTCGGCTTCTGACATTCGACCTGAAGCGAGCTGCCAAACAAAACGACCCGGGCACATCGATCGACATGTCCACCAATTTCATCACCGCGAAGGGCCTTTTCAGAATCGACAAGTGCCATGCGGTTGTAAGCGGAACTTGCTTTGTTGCAACGGCTTTCTTCTTTTTGATGATTGGCCATATGGTTCGGATATGTAATAAACCCTCGGCGAGTGTTGCTAATTGATCTCAACTGAACGATTGCGGTTTCGTTGTGTACAAGTCACAGACGCGAGAGCGTACCACGAGTCTACGACCACGCCAATTCGCTTGCCGACAGGCGCAGGGCAGCCGCAATAGTCTCGTGACAGCGATGTCAAGGTTGGATATTCAACCTTTTAGACTATGCGGCTGCTATTGAACAGTAGCAACTCGCAACAAGTATAGGTGGGTATGAGTGCAGTCTGGTATCCAGAATATCTGCTTGAGCACAATGCTCCTCATATACCTCAATGTCCTCACGCCTCATAGGCGTTACCACCATCGGGTTGTGAACCCGAGAACATTGGGCGAACTAACAGTATCGGCTGATCGAATTAGCCATATGATACCCGCATGGTGTTCAATTCATGCTTGAAGCGAAGACGCGTCCCTTCAGAACAGTTTGTTCTTCAAGAACTGTCTTGCTTCATCATCGAGATGCTGTAATCAGCCTCTCGATGACAGATGTCACTCATGGTGAGTGGATGACAGATATTATGACTGTACATGTCATAGTCGACCGTACTGACGATACTCGACGACTGTATGTCATTATAACATGACATGACATGACATGACATGACATGACATGACATGACATGACATGACATGACATGACATGACATGACATGACATGACATGACATGACATGATATGACATGATATGACATGATATGACATGTATGACATGTATGTCATCGGTCATATCCCTGACAGATCTCCCCTCTTAGAAGAGTTGTGACCTCACAATATAGGGTGCATACCTTTGTATATGTCTTTGATGTCTTTGTTGTTGAGCTGGTACCAGTCTTCTTTACACCGATGAGGCGTCCCTCAAGGTGTTTTTAGGATATTGGGGGGAACTGGGTCCACTCTAAACCCTCACCTTAGGCATTTAGCCCTACAGTTCTTAGGATATAGCCCCCATGAATTGCGTATCGTATTTCAGAGTGACGTTTCAAGGTATCTTCCGAGGTTTACGTTACGGATAGATATTGCGTTGCCGTTCGTATCGTATTTCAGAGTGACGAATTAAAAACGAATATGTTTTAGCCACCATCGACCTCTGAGAGAAAAAAGAGATAAGCTACGGCTTCTTCAGCCGACCCACTGGATCGTATACGTCGTAGGTGCTTCCTCATAGTGGTGGCACTGACCAATTCCATTTCAGGAAGGTCATCTGAACCTGGAGTCTGTTCAACTCTGGACAGAACTGTACGAACATTGGAACCTGATGAATGTTTCCTGGTGATCGTCATATTCTTGGACTGGAAGTCAATGTGTGGGTTCCTTCTTTCCAACCAATCCTGTCCCAGGATGACTGTGAAGGGTTTCGTGTCAATGATATAGAAATCTTCTGTATCCTTATATTTACCCAGCGTGAATGTAGCATTGGGAAGATAGGATGTACAGGGTAATTGGCTTCCTCCAGCCAATCCCACTGAGAATGATGATGAGTCTGTTGGTGATATACCAAGCTGAGAAGCGAACTGTCTGTCGATAAATGACGATGTAGCTCCTGGATCTACCAAAATGTGAGTACTCTGTCCATATACTTTCCCTTTGTACAACAACGGCTTCTTCTGTGATTTCAGCTGTGCTGTCTGTGACCGCATCATTTCTGTGCGATGTGTTCTGAGGGAGTATCCATCTGCTGGAACTGTAATGTCAGACTGGAAAGGACTTCTTCTGAGATACTCTCAACCCGGCCACTTGCTTCAGTGGCATTTTCAGGCTGATTTATCCTCGGGGTGCCCTCATCACAGGTACCTGTGCAGTACCCGGAGAGTTTCCCTGAGGAGCTGGAGCTGATGCTGGAGCTGGAGCTGCAACTGCTGTATTGATGCTCTGCTGATTCTGGAGCTTCTTAACCAGGGTGTTGACTGTTTTTAGGAGTTTGTTAGACTCACTTTTGCCACCCTGATTATTCTGTTGCTGCTGTCCTTTGTATGGATTCTGAGCTGGAGGATTGCCTTTTATGGATTTCCCTTCTGATGTTTTGGTGGAAAAGCAATCCTTTGTGACGTGATTGGTACGACCACAACGTTGACAAGGTTGGGAATGAGTTGATGTTGATCCCTTTCCTTTTCCTTTTCCCTTGCCTTTTCCTTTTCCTTTTCCTTTATTCCTCTGGGAATTCTGGTTGGCATTCTGATTCTGGTTGCCTCGATTCTGATTGGATCTGTCATATGGCTTATTGCCACGGCCCTTATCCTTATCTTTCCTGATTGGGCCTCCTGACTGTTCCTTCTGTCCCCTATAGTGAAGGGTCTCTGCCTGCTTCGAATGAACTACATAATTCAAATCGAGCAGAACTTGTGTGGTTTGTGCCCACGACAAGTTATTCCTTTCATCCTCTGTCAGAAATCTGAGATGAAACTGTTTCCGAAGGTCTGATTCCATGTTACCGACGAATCTGTCCTTGATCAAGACATCATCCAAATCAACTGACGCTAAAGCAGCCAGTGATGTGAATGTGCGTAGGTAGTCTGCAAAAGTCTGGTTACCCTGTTGCAGTGCCATTAAATGCTTTTTGGCAACTGATCGCTTGTGGGGATTTCCGAACTGCCTGAGGAATGTATTTCTGACATCTTCATACGTGGCATCTGATGTTTTAGCCACGACCTGAAAATAGTGTTTGTCATTATTCTGAATGAACGTGAGGAAGACTGTGATGAGATCTTTATCTGGTGCACCTGGATATGTAAACTGAAAATATTTGTCTACTGTATCCATCCAAACCTCCGCATCCTGTCCGACTTTGTACCCCTTCGGTGGATTCATTTTCACCTTAGGGACAATTGCGGCTGGAATTATTGCTGCGTTGGCCTGACCATCATCTGGATCTGTAAATGCAGGCGGGGGATTATCCTCTGAGTAATCCTCATCTGGTTCCTTAGGCTCAGTTTCTGGATCTCTATACCGACTCATGCCTGTCTTCATTCTGCTGATGGCATCGAAATATCCTATCTGATCATATCGGGTTTGTGTGTCAGCATAACCCTTTAACCATGAAGGTATTTTGAATCTGCTGAAATGATCATAAGAACCCAGAATGTCAAAGTACCAGTTATTAGGATCGAGATCAATAGCTGGTATAGCTGCTGGTTCTTCTGCCATCTAAGATAAAACACCACACCAACAAAACCTTCAAAATGGATGCGTGTGTGTGTAATATATATATATATATTGTACATGTATTAATTTTGTACATTGTTATAATGAGGTGAAGTATATATATGGTTCCACCTTCTTCCCCCCTCAAGGAAGTGTGAACTCCACAGGCAGTTGTCAAGTGCCTATTACCTCATCAAGCAGCATGCAATTCCCTTAGGAAGCAGCTGTACAATTATTGGGTTGTTGCCCGATATATTGGTCACGAATGTGCTGATTTCAGCATGACCAAAATGCCAAACACGGAGTGTTTTACTATTGTATAGTGGCATTTTAGGGTGTGTAGGGTTACTGTGACCCTTATCACCTATAGTGACATTAGGGTGTTATATGGTATCAATAACACCTAATTATATCAAATTTAAGCGGTATGAACATTTTCTGAAGGAATTAAATCAAAACTGCATTTAATATGTCACTGAATACCACTGTCAAGGTTGGATATTCAACCTTTTAGACTATGCGGCTGCTATTGAACAGTAGCAACTCGCAACAAGTATAGGTGGGTATGAGTGCAGTCTGGTATCCAGAATATGTGCTTGAGCACAATGCTCCTCATAGAAAAAAGAAAAAAGAAAAAACCACGCCCGTTGGGCGTATGCGTAAATTAATTTTCCCGGCCCTACTCTGGGCCGGACCGCCACAAGTGGCGGCCTTAATGGGACAATTTATACCGGGTGGTTCTTATCTTTTTCCTCATCTTGCTTTTCTTGTCTGAGTCTTCTGTATAGCTGGTATGTGCTGTGTGCATAGCTTACTGTCAGGTTATGTATTCTTTGTAGTGCTTGTGTGGCCTCTTTTCTGTTGAGCCCAAGTTGCTCGAGTATGTCTTGGCTGTGTTTGTACACCGTGCCTGTCCTGCCCACTGCAAACACATGAAGTTTGGCACGGAATCCGTGTCTGCGTAACAGTTGTAGCAGCGGTCCGTATTTCGTGTATTTTTCCAGGAGTTTAGGTCCCCATTTTTCGTCATCGGTGTGGGCCACCTCTATGAGGTGTAGGTTTTTGACTTTTGCTGGTGCTTCTTTTTGTGTGCATTCCCATCCGTCCTCCATGTCTTCTAGGCCCTCTATCATGACTATGTCTACAAAGCTTGGTATTGTGTCGGGCCCATCGTTTCTGCCTGGGTCGTCCTTTCCGTCGTGTCTGCATTGCCCTCTGGTGAGTATGTAATTTGGGAGTACCCTTGGCTTAACCCCTGGGTCCCTCTTTTTTCCGGTGTAGGCGAGTACTTTGCATCCCCCTTTTCTATGGTGGTCGAGTATGTGTTTTAGCTCGTCTGCGTGGGCGTCTGCCCTGTCCGAGAACATCCCTCGCATTTGTGGGTTGTTGCATCCTCCTAGGGCGTGTCCTACTCTCATGAGGAAGCCCTTTGCGTAGTCCACCCCTTTGTGTCCGCATCCTTCCAGGGTGCACTTTCCGCCTCCTCCGGCTGAGTTTTTCGCCGTCTCATAGTCTTGTGCTGGCAGTATTCTCAGTCTGCATTTGAGTACCGTTTTTCGTGCCGCAAATGTGGCTCGTTTCCAGAAGCCGTTCGCTATTATGTGTAGTGGCGTGTCTCCTTTGAGGTGCTTCATTGTTTCGTTTAGCCAGCTCTCGGTGGCCCTGCCCTCTTGAACCGGGGGGGCGTTCCTCTTTTCCGTTCTGTGTGTCATGTCGTGTTTTCTTTGTTTCCATCTTGTTCTGGGCATCGGGTCCTCCATCATTGCATGGACTCTAGACTCCTCCGTGACACGGTCGTGGTGAGCTTGTTTTTCGTTTGTCGACTTCCCTTGTGGCTCTTCCCGCTGCTCAATGAGTTCATTGAGCATGTCAAAAATTCCCTCGGCATTGTGTTCCTCTTGGGTCATTTCTAGTCTCTCCGCGAGCTCGTTGAGTTCCTTAAATATTTCTTCCCCTTCAGAGGGTGGGGGTGGTGTTTCTGCGGGTTCGGGGTCGTTTCCTCGGGTGGGGTCCATTCTGCCCTCTGTTTCCCGTTGTTCTTGGTGCTCCTGCACCTCTCGCAAGAGGAGCATCTCCTCTTCCTCCCTCTGTCCCATCATGGCCTTTATTTGCCTGTCTTCTTCGTCTCGGGTCTGGTCGGCTTGTTGCTGCTGGTTGGGTACCGGGTCCCGTATTATCGCTTGTTCCTCTTCAGTTTGTTGCGCTTGGTCATGGTGCGCCTCCCATCTGAAATTGCGCGCAGTTTTCAGTTGGTGGGTCCAGGTTGTGGGTTCTCCCTGGAGTGCAGTCATTTTTGTTGAGAGTCTGCTGTTTCCTTGGGCTTGTCGTTCACGAAGAAGTGTAGTTACGTATTTTTGTACCGCGAGCTTTCCCTTTAGCTCCCTGCTGTTCGAGTCTTCGTCTGGTACCATGGGTTTGACTTTTATTGTCTCATTATTGTCCCACGCTTCCGTGAGGGTTCCCGTAGTACAGGCTCGTTTGGCTGCCTCGTCGGCCTTTTCGTTCCCCGCAATTCCGCAATGCTCCTCATATACCTCAATGTCCTCACGCCTCATAGGCGTTACCACCATCGGGTTGTGAACCCGAGAACATTGGGCGAACTAACAGTATCGGCTGATCGAATTAGCCATATGATACCCGCATGGTGTTCAATTCATGCTTGAAGCGAAGACGCGTCCCTTCAGAACAGTTTGTTCTTCAAGAACGACTGTCTTGCTTCATCATCGAGATGTTGTAATCAGCCTCTCGATGACAGATGGCAGATATATAGTTCGGCGGTAATATATATCTAACTGGTGAGATAAACCCTGAGTTAAGGGTTACGGAATCAGAACGGTAAAAGTGTGATAGATAAAAGAGAGGCATACATAAATACCTAACGGGTGTTTCCCGTCTACTGGTGACGGTCACCCAGCCTACCATAGGAAGTGACATGTGACAGTTTTGAGTGTCACAGTGTCAAATCCAGCAACAGATGTCACTCATGGTGAGTGGATGACAGATATTATGACTGTACATGCCATAGTCGACCGTACTGACGATACTCGACGACTGTATGTCATTATAACATATGACATGACATGACATGACATGACATGACATGACATGATATGATATGATATGATATGTATGATAGGTATGACATGTATGACACATATGTCATCGGTCATATCCCTGACAAGCGATTTCCAGCTTTATTTTAATCACGATGTTTAATCAAATCACGATTAGTTGGTAATTGCAGTACAATCATGACTTGATTAGATCAGGTCCGCAGCGTTAATCGCGACTTGATTAGTCACTAAAAAGGCCTAAGCATGCCCCTGATCATGATTAGGGGTTGTAATCATGATTAGGGGTTGTAATCATGAACAACCTTGCCATTATTCGCATGTCATCATTTGTAGGTGCATTATGCGAATACTGATGAAGCGATCATTTCCGGACGAGGCTCTGGTCTCAGCCAAATTACCCCTCGCCCGTATTATGCTTCAATTTAAATAATGTTATTCGCGTGGAAAAATTATAGCCAACTGCCAGAAATTCATCAGTATCTCCTGTAGCTCAGTTGGTAGAGCGCACGGCTGTTAACCGTGAGGTCTCTGGTTCGAGCCCAGGCGGGAGAGCGCTCACATATAGCCCGGAAGGATACGATACTATATTCATGATCGTTTTCCCGCATCTGCTGATGAGTGGATGTTGTTGATGATTCGGTTGTAACAAATGCAGGAAGTATACTATCGTATATCAGAGTTGCGTATTACGTAACTTGTGACATCAGATATGGAATATGCAGTTATCCATCACGACAGCGATAGTAGGTGACGGAGCATTAAGTATACATAAACCGTCCGCCTCTACAGTACAGCTCTAAGACTATCTTTGACCCTAAACATTCCACCTCTGATGATATTGGTAATTATTGAAATGCATTCATTCTGGGTAGGAATTAAGAAGCCTCTCCACCTTTGTTGAGATGTTATCTAAATATTGAAATTATTTTTCACGAAAATGGGAGAAATGATTGGAGTTGCCGGGTTTCGATCCCGGTACCTCCCGCATGCAAAGCGGGCGCTCTACCAATTGAGCTACAACCCCACAAATTCTCTCCCGCCTGGGCTCGAACCAGAGACCTCACGGTTAACAGCCGTGCGCTCTACCAACTGAGCTACAGGAGATATTGATGAGATTTTTCAAACAAATCATAAACATTGTTTACATTTCCTTATAGATGATATTCGTATTTCGTAACACGCGACATGGATTTACGGCAGCGGCACATTCCTTCGATTGAAGATTCTTACATCGTCGATCGTTACCCGTAATTTTAACGAGGAAATTACCTCTGTACTGTACTGTCGTTTGGTCTGTACTGTCTCGTCTTTGTACTGCGTCCGTGACAGCATGTCAATTTCCGCGTCTCTGGTTGGAGGTCCACCGTTTTTCGTCGACGGCAGTACAATGCAGACAAAAAGGACGACAGTATAGAGGCGGAGGCGTGGATGTCGCCAAAATGAAATTAAGTATGGTGCGGAACGGCCGGTACATGCTACAGTACACACGACAGTATACGGAGTACAGCCGACAGTACAGACTACAGTACCGACGACAGTATACGACAGTGTACGACATTTTCCCATATGACCGCTTGCACAGACGACAGTACAAAACGTGGTGGAAAATACTGCATGCCCCTCTCTCGATAATATTTCGCTTAAACCTTCGGGCTGTACTGTACTGTCGCACGGCTGCCACGTCGGCACATAATTCCCCAAAATCGACAGTACAGTGTCACAGAAAACCGACAGTACAGTACAGAGGTAATTTCCTCGCTAATATACCGGGTTACAATATAAACTCTTATTACTCTACACACCGACTTCATCGTTCATGCCGATGCTGTATCATCCTGTAGTTGCACAAGCGAAGGGACGTGTGACACTCAGAGAATTAAGTGGAAGAACACGATGAACGTTAACACGTGACGAAATCCCGTCATTAAATATGGAAAGCTACAAGCTTCATCAAAGCCCTGGCGCTGGCGCGTGTTAGCTTCTGTAGTGTGAAATTGTGTAAGAAAGTGTCACAAGTTTTCTCTCGACTGTTGGAACACCAATTTGGTGGCTCGTTTTTTGCCGGTTCACTGCGGACAGTGCGCGCACGAAAGAGAGGTTTTTATCAAGCGTCCCGCCTGAACGCAGCCGCGACGCTATGCCTCGAGTATGGCCGATATTGTTGTGCGTCGTGCTGCTCTGTGCAAGTGCGCGTAGCGAATCTCAAGAGGCCGAAACCTCTGAAACGCAAGACCAAGGTGACCGCTTGCGCTTGTGAAATACTTGTCATTGTTATATTTCAGATGATGCACCCTGAACGCATGATTATCACACTTTCTCGGATAAATATTGCTATCGCACTCGTATATCGCGAAGTTGCATAGCAGGAGGCTCGTCGCACAAGAATTATCAGTGCCACATACACCTGTTCACCGCACGCATCTTTATTGCTGACTGGCGTTTTTTAAAAAGCACATGAACGCTTCGATGTAAGCCACAATCTATTCTTCTCCTAGCTCTTAGATTTTGTATGGCTGCAGTAGATCCCATGCCCGCCGCTCCTCTCCTCAGACACGCTATTCGCACGGCGTGTGCAATCAGCCTGCCTTCTTGCCTGGCGTACATGCACTGTCCACCGCTCGCAGTTTTTGTAATAGGGGTATTCGGAATCGGGCCATGGCTAAGTGGAGGGACGGAACGCGCTCCGTCGCAGATTTGGATCCAACCAGAGTAATTGCGTCAACTACGATTTCACTGAATCGAAGAACATCCGCGGGAACTGAGGTTCCTCACCCGGTTCCCGCTTCAATATTCGAAGGGGAAGACGCAGCTGCCGCATCTTTTAGATTTTGTGCGCAGAACAACATGGAGAATCTCGAGGCAGTGTTGACTATCATTAAACACCTCCAACCACTTCTTGACAAAATGGATACAGTTCCTGAAACTTCTGAACCAGCCCTTCGCTCAGCCGGTACGCTCGAACACTCGTAGATGATATGAGCCCGCAACTATTGATGCTATGCGAGAGTGTTCTTCCCGTATCGCCCAGTCGCCACATGTCTCCGTGATCAGCTTCTACCGGTCAGCGCTTTGTGGTCCACAGCACGTTTGCGCCGTGCGACACGACCTCCTTGCAACTTGTGCATTGCACGCGTGTACTTTCCTCAGCTCAACCTAACCTGAGGACGAGCCGAATGCGCTGGCTCTTTACTTTCCATATAGTAGCGTAGCACAGATCTTGGCTTAGGCCTGGCGCGCGCGACGTGCTTGAAGACCGTTCCGCTGTGCACAGTTCACGCTGTGACCAGAAGGTTTTGAACGAGGATTTCTTTCCAGATCTGAAAAAATAACTGGTACATCGATCGGTGCCAGTTTAGCAGATCATATTCTTGCAGCACCTCGTCCCCGTCACTTTAATCCCGGCTCGCTCGTCCGAAGTCTCCAGCTGGAGGGTTGCTTGGCCTCACTAGTCTTCCGCTGCCCGCACAAGTGTCATCGCTGGCTTTGCCTTGTCCTGTTCCGCGGATCTCTGGGGCTCCCCACTCCGCTGCCCGCACAAGTGGCGAGCGGAGTGGTCACCTGCTCCACTCCGCTCGCCCACGCCGGTCGCCAGCCTCCACCGGACTGCTTGTGTGCCAAGGAACCTCTTCGCGCGCCGTCACAGTGGTGGTGGGGTGGCGGAGCAGGCGCCTATGCGAAGAGGGCGAAGGAGGCTATCGCGGAGGGGCGGCCACTGGATGCCGGGGCAGACCTGATCCGCGCCCTGAAGCGCGAGGGCCTCGACCCGGAGGCGGCCGAGCGTATGAAAGCGCAGCTGACCAATGTGTTCTGGGAGACGAAGCGCTTCTGGGAGGCAGAGGCTCGCGCCAGGTGCTGCCGCCCTGTGCTGCGGCAGGAACGTGGCCGGACCCTGCATGTAGCGCCCCCTGCGCGCACTAGCTGCAGGGCTAATTGGTTTGGAGGCAAGCACGCCGGCGACTTCTGCTCTTCCGGCTGAGCCTCCGCCGGCAAAAAGGCGCCGCCGGGGCTTTCAACGTCGCGGGGTTCACGAGGGCGCACCTTTCTCAACGCGAGGCAGAGGTTGGGTCGGGTGGTGGGTTGGGTGCAGGGAGGCGGCGGAGAAGGAGGAAGCGCGCGCAAAGGCGGAGGAGGAGGCCATGAAGGAGGCAGCGGCACGGCGCTTGGCGGACGAGGAGGACTGGGCGCGCCTCGAGGGCTTAGCGGGCGATGAAGAGGCGGAGGTACTCGCGGAGCTCAATCTTCAGCTGATTAACAACAAGGGCAGCGAGGGGGAGACCTCCGTGCCGCAGGTCGCCAAGATGCTCGCAGGGGTGCACGAGGTGCCTCTCGCCGAATCTCCCTCTCAACCTTCACCGCAACCCTTCTTTGTGTCTTGCTCTCTGTGCCTTCCAGCCCATCCACCACGGTCCCCCTCACCCACCCCACTAGCCCCCTGCGTTCTGAGTGATCCGCGAAGTTGAGGGGTTGGTCCGTCAGGATGAGTTGCATGCCGGGTTCGACTTCTGCGTCGCGCACAGCATGTACAACTCCGACGAGGTGCACAATCTCGGGCGGATGCTTGGCCAGCGTCTTCCGCCAGAGTTCCGCCAGGAGCTCAGGTGCACTTCCCCTCCTTATCTTCCACGGCGTCGTCTGATCGGACAACAACAACTCGATTTGTAGCCTTCTTCTGACCCCATCTCTTTCATGTTGCTGGCGGCAGCAGCCGTATCAAGCTTCCTCAACGCTCGCCCTGTTGGTGACCCCTCCTGTGCTTCACGGAGGGGCGGGCACGAAGGCAGCGTGGGGTTTGCTCATTCCATGGTGGGTGGGTGGAGAGGAGGCTGGTTGGGGGCTCGGAACAGGGGTAAGTGGGAGTCAGGGAACTGCGAGGAACGGGCCACCAAGGCATTTGATCTCGAGAGGGCGGCGGCATTCCACAGTGCCGGCGTGGCATACGCGCGTATCTTGTCGGAGGACGGGTCGGAGGGCTGCACACCGGAGCAGCTGAAGTACTCCAAGGACCGTCTAGTGCACTGCATGACGGTGAGTGAAACCCTGGCGCGCGTGGTGGTGACGAGTCACGCATGGGGATGAATGATGCTCTGGCTTACTGCGTCGCGGTGAGTGCCGCCCTGGTGCGCTGCGTGGTGGTGAGTGCCGCCCTGGTGCGCTGCGGCCGCGGTGAGTGACGCCTGGTGAGCTGCATAGCGGTGAGTGCCGCCCTGGTGCGCTGTGTGGCGGTGAGTGACGCCCTGGTGCGCTGCGTGGCGGTGAGTGACGCCCTGGTGCGCTGCAGCGCGGTGAGTGACGTACTGGGGTGAGTGGCGCCTCGGCGTGTGGTATGGTAATGAGCTCAGGGAGCTTGTCAGTACCGAGTTCGCCATCAGGAATTCCGCCGAACCTGTTTGCGCACAGTTTTCAAATATTTCAAATATTTCAGAGAATGAGTACTTTCCTTTGCGCTCTACTATCGCCCGGTTCTCCTCGCTGCGGTGGGTTTTGCGACTGGTTTCTGTCTCTTGTGCGTTTGCTTTGTTACCTCACACCGATTCGGTGCCAACCTTGTTGTACGGCCAGCGCAACTCGCCCGGTGATCCAATGGCGAACCGGATCAAATGGTGTCGACAACTCAATTTATCGGTCTTACAAGCTCCATCAATCCAGAACAAATATAACCGTATATCCTATACATATATGTTTCGGGACCAGCGCGCCGCTGGCTTATGCCAGCCGATTTTGGCACCAGCGCGCCTATGCCAAAAGCATTGGTACGGGCGCGCCTGGCACCAACTGTTACTGCCTCCCCATGGGACCAGCGCGCCGTTGGCACGTGCCAGCCATTTCGTCTGGCACGAGCGAGCCGGTGCCAGCGGCAATTGGCAGGGGCGCGTCTTCGGCTGCTGCGGGATGGCTGTTCGGGGGTATTGGGGGATGCCTTTGGGGTATGGCTTGGTTGGTGTTGGGGAATGGCTCGGGGGGATTTGTCTATGGCGGGAGACTCTACGCACCTGCAGGCCGGCGTAAGCATGCCGTGGCACCCGGTACACGCCTCTAGCCGGTGGAAAAAGATGATTGATAACACCAATACATCCCGATGGCGACGTCTGCTTTCACCGGCTAGAGGCGTGTACGGGTGCCACGGCATGCTTACGCTGGCCTGCAGGCGCGTAGAGTCTCCCGCCATAGACAAATCCCCCCGAGCCATTCCCCAACACCAACCAAGCCATACCCCAAAGGCATCCCCCAATACCCCCGAACAGCCATCCCGCAGCAGCCGAAGACGCGCCCCTGCCAATTGCCGCTGGCACCGGCTCGCTCGTGCCAGACGAAATGGCTGGCACGTGCCAACGGCGCGCTGGTCCCATGGGGAGGCAGTAACAGTTGGTGCAAGGCGCACCCGTACCAATGCTTTTGGCATGGGCGCGCTTGTGCCAAAATCGGCTGGCATAAGCCAGCGGCGCGCTGGTCCCGAAACATATATATATATATATATATACAATGTTGTACATATATAAGCAATTCCCAAAAAAATCGCGATTTCTGAGAGCAAATCCTTGTTTCATTTGTTGACTAAGGTGCCATGTGGCACCGGCGCCGAGGACACTTTGGTGGCTCCGAGGCCGCGCGGTCCATCGAGGCAAGCTATCGCCTCTCGCCTGGTGTGGTGCATCGCGCTGGTGGATGCTCAGATTGGAGCTCTGACACGGGGAAGCGTGCGGGGGCGCGCAGATGGAGGGCCGGTCGCTGGAGTTCAGCCAGGCTTTCCGCGAGAAACAATGGGAGGCGGCGCTGCGCAAGCTCGAGACCCTGCGGACGGTGTGTCCCGCTTTCGATGTTTGCCGGGCCCTGGCGACCGAAGGGGGACATGCGCCAGATTTTGACACGGCGGCTTGTGTTCAGTCGCCGCTTTTGCGAGCTGTTACGAAGCAACCCCCCCGCGCGACCGAGGCGACCTGGTGCCCCACAGGCAAAATGGGCGGGTGATCCGATGGCTCACAACTATAGTGGGCGGACGATCGGGTGGCTCACAAGTGGCGGGGGGTTCGATGCGGTGTGGGCAACAGAGCGCCGGGCCCTCGGTGGTCGAGAAGAATGCGACGATTGCGCTGATGGAGGCACGGTGCATGCAGCAGCTCGGGCGCTGGGCCGATGCGCAGCGCGTGGCCGGCCTCCTCCTGCAGACTGTTAGTTACAAGGCAGCGCCCTCCTCCGTGCCCTTTCTCCATCCCTGCTTGCCCCCTTCCACCTGCTGACCAGCAAACGTCCCTGCGTTCCGCTGTGAGTATCACGTTGTACCTCGCGGCAATACCCTCCTGTGCATGAGTGGACGGGGCGTCGGAGGATGTGTGCCTGGTGGGATTGGGGAGGTGCAGGGCGAGTGGGTGCGCGGGCAGCCGCGGATGATGGCCGTGCAGCTCGGCGCCGGCGCGGCGCTGGAGCTCGGTGACACTGAGAAGGTGCTCCCGATGCCACCAGCCTCGCTCTCCCTGCCTCCCGCTCCCTCCGCGTTTCGGTGAGCTGCGGAGAGACAAGGCCCAGCGGGGGATAGTGGAGGAGGGAGAGAGCGAGGCTCAGGGTACAGCACGGGGGCAGGTGGGGCGGAAGCGGGGGCAAGGTCTGTTGTGGAACCACAGTGGATGGTGAGGCCTGAGTCCCACGGCGGAAAAGATCCGAGGGACGGGGGAAAGATCCAAGGGACGGGGAAAAGATCCGAGGGACGGGGTGGGAAAGATCCGAGGGACGGGGAAAAGATCCGAGGGATTGGGGGACGTGGGGCCCACCGGCGCAGGCTTTGAAGTTTTACCAACTGGTGCTAGCGGCAGCTGACCGAGCAGAAGGAGGTCAAGAAGGCATATAAAGGCCTTAAGGCAGCCAGCCCCCTCCCTCCCCTCCCCGCCTCCGGAGAGAGTGGGCAGTCCTCTACGAGCACCTGGCCGTGGGCTTGACGTGGCGTGAGAGCTGCCTCTGCTGCGGTGCGCCTTGTGTGCGCGTGCTTCGTCGACGGCGGCGATTGAGCTGATGCGGTGGTCTCTGTCTCCATCACTGCTTCATCACACAAAACAGCGTGGCTGGGAGCCCTATGACCCCCGTGGTGCACCTCCTGGTTGGAGCCCTATGAGCCCCCACTGCACCTTCTCGTTGGCGCCATGCCCGCCCACTGCACCTCCTCGTTGGCGCCATTCCCGCCCACTGCACCTCCTCGTTGGCGCCATGCCCGCCCCACTGCACCCTCCTCTCGCTTGGCGCCACGCCCGCCCATTGCACCGTTGGCGCCATGCCGCCCTGACTGACCTCCTCGTTGGCGCCATGCCCATGCACTGCACCTCTCGTTGGCGCCACGCCTGCCCACTGCACCTCTCTCAAGCTGGGCGCCATGCCCGCCCACTGCACTCCTGCTCGCTACATGCCCGCCCCACTGCACCTCCTTGTTGGCGCCATGCTCACCATATTAATTCCGCTCGTTGGCGCGCCATGCCCACCACTGCACCTCCTTGTTGGCGCCATGCCCACCCACTGCACCTGCTCGTTGGCGCCATGCCCGCCCACTGCACCTCCTCGTTATGATTTGTTTTGAAGGGTTTTGTGGGAGTCGTGGTGTGTGGTGCGCCGGCGGATCAGTCACTGAAGAAGCTGCTCGAGAGCGCCGAGAAGAAGCTGCAGGCGAACTACAACAAGCAGGCGCTGGAAATGATGCAGGTCCAGCCCCGCCACGTGGCAGCCTTGCCGCCTTTTGCCATTTGGCTCGCACTCTTCTTCTGCCGGCGCTCGTGCACCCGCCAGCTTCCCGGCACCGTCGCAACCTCCTTGTCCACGCCTGAGCGGACGGCGGAGCCGCATGGCGAACGGGGCAGTGACAGCGGAGGGGCCGGGGCCGGTGGCGACGGAGGGAATGCGCACAGGAGGCGCTCGGAGTGGTGCGGGCCATGGAGGTGGACAGCGTGATGCTCCGCTCCACCATCCTCATCAAGGTGTGCCGATCGCAGACGGAGATGAAGCTGCACGACGAGGCTCTGACGTCTTGCAACCAGGCAGTGTCCGCGCGGCAGACCCCCCTTCCCGGCATGTTCGTGGACCCCCGCAAGGTGCTCGCCGGCCGCTTCCCGGAGAACTACCGCGCCTTGGAGCGGATGTCTCCGCCTCCAACGGGACACGTGTCCAAACAAGTGAAATGCCTCCGAGCGCCGAGGCCCAGTAGTAGAGGGACACGTGTGCAAACAAGTGAAATGCCTCTCAGCGCCGAAGCCCAGTAGTAGAGGGCCACGTGTTATGGGAGCTGGAAGATGCGATGTCCTGACTTATTTACTCACTTGTATCTACAACTCTGGGTGGGGGCGCCATACTTGGCTTGAAGCTGACTTTTTGACATTCAAGGGCACAATATCACGCCACGGCCCAGCGCTTGGCCTGCCCGCCCAGGACTCCTTCGGGGCGATGGTCCGGTGGACCTCCGCTGGCTTGTCTCGCGCCGCTCATTCCTTGCCACGAGCCCTCTTAGGGATTCCCTTGGCACCTGATGGCCCAGGAAAAGAAAAAGAAAAACCTACAGTCTCTTTCGAGGCATGCGAGGAGTTTGAGCCCCCTCTCGGCTTTCTCCTTTTCTCGGTTTGTCTATGATGGCCCGAGCTCCCAGTCCGCCTCGAGTAGCCCGCTGGCCGGCAGCAGACATCCGCGGAGCCGGAGCGCTTTTTGTAGCATAGCCCTCATATGGTCCCCCTGCGCGGTCCGCTGCCTACTGTCTGCTGCGAAGAGAGGGCGCGGACAGTAAACGGGCTCATGTTTTGGGACAGTTCTTTGGGTTGGGTGGGGTGCTCTTTGGGCACGACCTTGGGTGCGTGCAGCCCATTCCTTTTGCTCAATGACTATGCCTACGATTATGACTATGCCTACGATTATGACTATGGCCGTTGCACTCCGCCTTTAGCCGCTGGGCAGGCCTGCCGCCAGAGGGCGCTCACCCCTGAAGCGCGGGGACCTGGAGCTGTCGGCAGAGACATCTGTTTGTGTAGCCCCGAGCTGCATTCGAGTCTGCCGCTGCGGCGCTCAACTCCGTCCCTCTGATTCGCGGAGGAACTGCGTGCGGAGCACAGGTATCAGAGGCGCTGCAAGCACGGGCGAAGGCGCATTCCAATGACAATAACTGGGACGACGCCTGCAGCGATCTGAGGTGCTCTCCCCGCCAGCAGCGTGAGCGGGCACCTCGATGCCTGCAGCGATCTGAGGTGCTCTCCCCGCCAGCAGCGTGAGCGGGCACCTCGACGCCTGCAGCGATCTGAGGTGCTCTCCCGGCCAGCAGCGTGAGCGGGCACCTCGACGCCTGCAGCGATCTGAGGTGCTCTCCCCGCCAGCAGCGTGAGCGGGCACCTCGATGCCTGCAGCGATCTGAGGTGCTCTCCCCGCCAGCAGCGTGAGCGGGCACCTCGATGTCCCCAGTGGGTGAGCCGCTTCCAAGCTCAAGGAGGCGGGGATGCCGGTCACTGGCCAGGGAGGCGAGCGCGTTGGCGAGTACCCCCGAGATTGAGCAGCAGCTACGGGAGGCGAACCACCAGCAGCGCATGTGGAATGAGCGCCGCGACCACCGCGCGGTGCTAGATCTGCCCGTGAACGTCCACCAGCTGAGCAAGGAGAGCCAGTGCGCTTGGATCAAGAAGCAGCACAAGAAGCTGGCCCTGAAGTGGCATCCTGATAAGGTGGGCCGAGGCAATGACCAGACTACACCGGCGGGACTCGGGTGCATCAGGATCCACTCTCAGCCAGCTACGCCTGCATGTGCACCAAAGAAGAAACCCTTGAGCACCCTCTTGCCCTGCGACTATACCCCATCGCGAGCCCTTGAGCACCCTCTTGCCCTGCGACTATACCCCATCGCGAGCCCTTGAGCACCCCTTCTCTGCCCTCTGCGACTAAAGTGCCCCACTCATGAGCCCTTGAGCACCCTCTTGCCCTGCGACTATACCCCATCGCGAGCCCTTGAGCACCCTCTTGCCCTGCGACTATACCTATATCGCGGAGCCCTTGAGCAATCTCTTTGCCCTGCGACTATACCCCATCGCGAGCTCCCTTGAGCACCCTCTTGCCCTGCGACTATACCCCATCGCGGAAGCCCTTGAGCACCTCTTCTGCGACTATGCTCCCACATCGCAGCCTCTTGAGCACCCTCTGCCCTGCGACTATACCCCATCGCGAGCCCTTGAGCACCCTCTGCCCTGCGACTATACCCCATCGCGAGCCCTTGAGCACCCTCTTGCCCTGCGACTATACCCCATCGCGAGCCCTTGAGCACCCTCTTGCCCTCTGGCCATACCCTGGCAATGCTTCTTACGCAGCGCACCTTACAATTGCACCCCAGAGAAGACTCTCGAGAGCCCTCCCTTGAATCTTTCCCCTGGATGTATTCCTTTTACACCCAACCCTGCATCAATATGCCAGACTGTTTTTTAGTAGCATGCCCTCCCTTCATACGCTGAAATGCTTCTCGAGCAACTCACCATCCATCTTTGGTCCCAACATAAGCCCTTAAGCACCGAACCTTTAATCAGTATCCTGCATTCGACTCTTGCCCAACCTGCCCTGCATGTTTCCCCCAGAACAAGTTCTTCAGCAACCAGCCATCCATCAATCCCACGTAAAGCCACTCTCAAGCAGCCTCCCCTGCATCAACCTCGCATCTACCTCGAGCATTTTTCATGATGAAGAGGGGTCCTCTTGTGATGTCGTGGACGGTGCCCTCTGGTGATTTGGTGGATGGTGCTCTGCTCTGCTGTGTTTACAGGCGGCTGAGGCACTGAAGCCACGCGCTGCCCGAAAGATGCGAGAGGTTTCGAGTGCGAAAGATGAACTTGTTAAACAGCTTGGCTGCAAGGGAAGATGAACAGGAGCAGATTTGCTTGTTTCACTTTTTGTTGTATGCATACGTTACATCGCCCATATGCTCCAAGGACCCTTAGAACGGAATCGTTATAATGGTCCTTAAGCAGCAAACAATGCAATAGTGTGATGACAAATTTGACAAGATTCAGGAAATTCATATTTCATTTTCGTCAGTTGCAACATCATGTATAGCATGTTCGATAATATGCGAAATGATCACTTTCCGTTTGGATGAGGTAGGTGATTGGGACATCCCCGCTCAGCGATGACCCATTTCCATTGTAGTCCTCCACCGGGTTCTCAGCAGGGTGGCGAGTGACCCACTGTTGGGACATGCCTTCTCACCGCAGCACTGCACTTTCCCAAAAAAGAAATAGAGTACGCCTACAACTTCCCTGCCACAACTGACCCTACAAAGGGCCAATGCGACACAGAGGTATCTGGGGATACGACCCCCTAGTGGACCTCCTAGTAATAACTGCTACTGCCTAACCGACCGACCCGCCCGACTCATTCATTGCGATATAATACGCAGCCCAAATGCTGTGCACCTCAGTCAAGTTATCTGACCGGAAGCCCGACAGCTAGGTTTCCTTCGGATATATTTCTTAGGATATACTAATATCCGACTGCCGTTGCTAACGTCTCGGTTACCCACCCCAGAGCAGTATTCTTATAACACGGCGAATTTGTATTTCCCCATAGTTATTACACATGGTTTCAGAACAACTTGTTCTGAGCTATGATCTTCCCACGCATAGTTCGCCCTGTAAGGCGAAGTAGATTTTTCGCAGAGGCGCCCGCAACTTGATATGACTCACTTGAGCAGTTGGTGGCAGATTTTGCAGTTTGTGAGATAGATTCGTGGTAGATTTGTTGAATGATTGTGGCAGGTTGTGAATCTTTTTACGGCTGTCTCTATTCACATTAGCCTGTAGCTACCTTTAGCTCTAATAGACCCCAGCGCAATCTCTTGTGAGCTTGCGTCTCCCGGGCAGCAACAGCCAGCGTGCGACGAACATTTCAGTTTTTATTGCAGACTTCGTTGCAATTGTACTAGGGTGTATCGCGAGTCAGACAAGAGACAGACGTGTCAGAGTGACGAGTGACAGCACTGATGACAGTCACCAGTATGACCGAGAGGTATGACGAGGGTGACTGACAGAATGTGACTTTTTGAACATCTGCAACCACAGCAGATCAGGTTGAGATAATTGGTGGAAAACCAATCCAGAAATGGTGGGAACCATTTAATATTCAAACAGCCAAACAGAACTGGAGGGAAACCAGGAGAGTCTCAGTTCTTGCCACATCATCAGATCTATGATTATTTAGGAAATCAGAGCAGAGATTATTGTATGATTGGCAGCTGCAGTCCAAGGGCTGATTGACAAGACAGGACATCGGACTGTTGAACATGAAGTGACTGAGCAATGTGACTGTCCAATCCGAAGTGAGCTGAGGGTATTCGAGTCGACATGTTACTACTAAAAGAGCTGAGCAAGCTCTCGTGTCAGTTTTTGAATTAGTTACACATTGGCACCACCCTCTGGTGTCTTGTAACTTCAAACAGTAAAAGTTTTAACCGAAATCCGAAATATCCGACATTACCCTATGATCTCTGCATCATAATACCTGCGAGTGTTAACTTACATACTTGTGAGACTGGTTCAGTCTCATAAACCGAACAACTGGTGTCAGCGTGGTCGTGGTTCACGACTGTCGTTGGTACTTGCGTTCCACAACCCACTGTACCAACACAATTTTAGCTAGCAATTTCCGCCTTTGGGCGACAGAATCGTGCCCTGCTCAACAGCACGACTTGTTCTCTTGAGAACACCACGTATTCGCATAATTATATCGACTCGGTATCCGTATAGTGACGACTTCACGACTTCAAAAATTGCCTCAAACCAGCGACCTTTTTTCTCCGGCGACCTTTCCGCAGAAATCTTCGCGTAACGGTGAAATTTTAGTTTGAATTGACAAATTTTCGCCGGACAAGTCTTGGCAGCTTCTGTGCCGACAGCAATCGTACGACAGTAACTGGACGACAAGCTCAGCACCGTATTTTGGTGCCTTCCTTTCTCGTACGGTGATCTTTCCGCGCAATTTGTCCTTCGGTGGCGAATTCGTGCGAAATTTGACGATTACTGATACCTCTAGCTTGCTGCCGTTTCCGTGCGCAAGGCTAGAGACGTAATCGACAGCAACAGCGTGTTGTTTCGGAGAAAATCTTCTTTTCCAAGCAACCTTTCCGCGAGATTTATTTTTGCCGGCTGTTTTTACCGGTGATTAATCGTATTTTGGCCGAATTTATCGCCGAAACGCGTCTGCTGCGACAGTACTGCAATGATGATGGGCGACAATTCAAATGACTCCGGAACATATCAGCCCTTCTCCGCAGCCAGTGACGTCTTTTGGGCCGGCTGTGACAGGAGCCTTCCGCGGTGGCGGGAAGCGTGGGCGCAAACAGTTGGTGCCGCACAGAGTTTCTGCTCGAGGGCCGGGCGTGACCGCAGCAGCAGAGCCGCCTACCGCAGCTGGCGCTGGGGAGGCGACTCCCTTGGCCGCGACCAGAGAGCGCTCGCCCGAGGAGCAGTTCCCAATTCCAGCAGTACCCGGTGGCGCCGCCGGTGGCACCCATTGGGCGGGACACGCGCCCAAGCTACCTCGCCGCCAGATGGGACTGCGGATCAGCCCCTGGTATGACCAGCGAAGGCTGAATGAGCAGCACAGGCGAGTAAGCGAGCAGTTGGCCACTACGCGAGAGGTCATCCAAGAGGCTCGTGATTCTATGTGGGAGAGGATCGCGTGGCAGAATGACCTCCGCCGGAGGATCGAGGAGATCCGCGCGTCCAATCTGGCGGCCAACGAGCCGTATCACGGCATCCCGTATACGGGGCGCCGACCGCGGTCGCCGGAGCTGGAAGACGTATTCGAGGCGCCGACGCCGGAGCCGGAAGAGGAGCCGGACGAGGTGGTCATACTCCCGGGGGTGGATGATTCCCCACCCGACCTGGATGACGTTCTGAGCGATGACGTCAATGTCACGAGTGACATCTCGTATCCTTGTTACAGTCCCACCAGCCCTGATGATCATGATGACGAGGAGGATGGAGCTGGTGCTGCTGAGGTGGCTGTCGAGGAAACACCCACGGATGCCAACAAGTTCGAGACGAGCATCCACGGTCCTGGACAGCCTGACCAGTCTATCTGAGGACATCGAGGACAGGAAGCTGACCACGAATCCCGCCGACGAGAGCTCTGATGACGATAGTAACCCTGAGGAGGCGCCCCGTCGTAAGAAGGCCAAGACTGGTTAATGTGGCGCGTCAGGATTGGCCGGCAGTGATCACAAATGCAGGAGTAGAATGTAGGCCCTGTCATAAGCGAGTTGTGATTGGTGCAGAATAGAATGAGAGATTCTAGAATAACAATTGAGGAGAGAGTATATGAGGATGGCTCTCGAGGTCAACATTATTCTGTTTTAGAGATACAATTTTCTGTGCAAAATAACTCTGTGGATAATTCAGTTTTACTTGCAAATAAGATAAGATAACTTGCTAAGGGGTGTTTCTTGCCTGACCTCAAGAAAAGTATTATCAAGAACTTTGTATTTGATAACCATCCGAAGTACACTCGTTCAACTGGTATCAGAACGTGCCCAGGCTGTCCCATCAGCCTGACCCTGCCTTATCCCTACCCCAAGATGCCAATTCTTGGGGTGGCTTGCTATTGCTTACCCTGCCAATTCTGAACTAACTTGTCGTCTTGTTGCTGCTTTCTGTGAATTGTCCCCTTTTCTTCTACTTGGGACTACAATCTGGTTAGCATGTCAAGAAATTCTACCTCCAAACTCCCAATTCAACTGTAACGGCTACTCAGAGTCACTGGTCAACCCACAAAAGGAAATTTACAAAAAGTGAGATTATGACCGATTTCACCAATTTTCATATTGAGATTGATCTTATCAGTATTGGAAAGTTTCGGATTATGTAGGATTCGGACCCCACTGACGGACCATGGGGCCATAGAGCCCCTTACTGACATGTGGACACGGACTCCCGACACCCGGAACGGAGGAATTATTCCAGAAATTCAGCACCCCCGGAGATTAACTTCCCCACCGTTAGAAGCACCATGCTCGACGGTTTTGGACTCCTAACCAACTTAGCTTTGAGCCTTGTAATACAAAACTTGGCTTTAGGCTGGTTAGGAAGACGGATTAGACTCCCGGCAATTAGCTTAAGCTGATGTTGCAAGGAGGGCGACACTTTTGAGAGATTTCAAATATCGCTCTCAGGAGATCGGGACACCGGATTGGACTTTTTTCTGTGACAAAATATTCCTCGAACCTCCCCGAATATGGTGTCACCTCAGAAAACCTGATCGGACCCCGGGAGGCAGCAGGAGGAAGCTCCAGAAATTAGATATTTATCGCCCGAAACGTCGTTACCAAACCGGAAGTGTCAGAAGCTCGTCTCGACCATGAATTTCAGGAGGACTTCTCGAAGGAATGTGCGAATACATATTATAAAAATATGTTTCCTTACCCTCAGATTTCAAGGGACACTTCCCTTGGAAACGTCGGATTAACGGAGCAAGCCCCTTCCCCGTATGTCGTCACGACTGGTCCTCTCTACTGACTTCCCCGACACTTCTCGGGCGCCCTAGAGAGTGTTGAACGGAGATTGCGACATAAAAATAGGAAAATAGTTATACTGGACTAAACTTTTTTTTTGTGGTCGTTCACCCTCAAACTCTGATTCAACCGAGAAAACCGTGATTTGATGTATCGTCTCACAACCGTCCCTGGAGCACGAGGAATTTCAAAACGACCGGATGAAGCCCTCGGACCTTCAATGGAACAATGGACGGAGAGAAATATTGTGTCGACAGACCTACCTTTATCGTAGTTACACCACGTAGAGGATGGAGTCAGTCTCAGCTCTTACGACATTCCCCGACAGCTCTCGAAACGTCGATTGAGCCCGTTCCTGGTGGCGTAGCCTCAAGCCCGTAGGTGCAACTGCTGATTGGAAGCTCATGCAAGACTCGAAAATATATTCTCAGTCCTTTTGGAAAACTTTCCAGACACTAATCGTCTCGGGAAGTCTCGGACGAATATAAGGATTGGAGCTAGAACGTCTTTCGAGCCCGGAGTAACCCCCTACCTGGATATTATAGCAGCTGCCCTGAAATTCGACAAAAATTCAAACTTGTCAAAAATGAGCTCCAGTATCAAAAATATTCTTTTTACACCTAAGGGATTGATCATTTCTCAAATTGGGACCGCATTCGTCAAATCTATGACCTCGGGGCATATGACGCTCGCTGCAGAAGCTCAACCACCCCCCTTTGATTATTTTTATCCTCTTCCTTTTTTCCTTGGTTTTCTTTCCTTTTTAATCACCGGGGGGTGGGCTTCAGTTACGGGTGGCTCCTAGCCCCCGCGACTACGGACTCCCGGTACGACACTATTTATTGTTCATTTTTTTACTATTTATTAATCATTTTTCATTATTTTATTAATTATTGTCGCCTGCTTTTTCTTTGGCTCTCGGATTGATTTTACAGCAGATTCCTTTCTCCCCCTTCCCCTTCCCCGCTCCTTTACTCCTATGTCATCTGCGGGATCGCACACACTCGCTCGATCGCTTCCTTTGTCGATCACACCTCCTCTCCCCGCCCACATCCTGTTCCCTTTTTAATTTTCCTTGCCTCCTTTCATCTCCTCCTCGGTGCATTCTTTGTTCTGCATCCTCTCTTGTCCTGCCCTTTGATCACTCTGCTCACCGGTGCTTCCCGCTCCACCTCGACGCCGCGCCCTCGCACTCCAACGCTCCGACGCGCCTCGCTCGTGCTCCTGCCTGTTTGCTTCGTGCCTGCTCCCAACTTGAACGGTACGCTCTTCACTCCCTTTTGTCCTCTCACACACACTGACACTGCATGCACCCTAGGCATACGAACCGGCATATAGAGCACTGAGAGTCACAGCCCACAGTGCCACGGGGCCCGGGCAGCATGCACTCCTTCTTCCTCTCAATTCTCCCTGCCTGATTCTCTTTGCCCTCAATTCTCCCTGCCTGATTCTCTTTGCCCTACTCTCCCTGCTTGGTCCGTCAGGTCTCCTGCTTGATCCGTCATCGTCGGTCGGTTTAGAGCTTGGCGTTGTGTCCGGGGAGCCTAGTGCGAGCTGGGAAACCTTGGTGATCACGTGCACCGTGCCTTGGTTTCCCCTGTAATTCTTTGTGGCTTTCACTCGTCTAGGTCCGAGCACCCCTGCTGGAGCCTCCGATCCCAGCACACTATTCACGGGGACGCACGGTGCAGTGTCGAGAGTCAGAATCGACTTCCACAACCGGCTTTGGGCTTAGGGTCGCTGTCGTCCCCTTGTTCCTTGTCTCCCTGCCTTCCCTCCTGCCCTTAACTCCTCACCCTGCTTGATCCTGATCTCTCTCTCTTCCCTTTCTCCCTGTTTTGATATTTGATCCTCTGGTTTTGATCATTGATCTTTGTGCTAGGTTAGGTGGGCGAGAGTCTCCCTCCTCCCCTCTCTCTTCGGCTTCTGACAGTCAGCGACGCCTCGGCACTCGTTGGCTGGGCCCTCTGCACGTGAGCCTGCATTTAGATATTCGAGGGTTTTTCGTTAACCCTCGTTTTTGCATTCTGCGCGAGGCGTACGGTTTCCTTTTCTGATATTCGCATGGCACCCTGGTTGCCACCAACCTCTCACACACGCATCTCACACCTGCTTCTCTACCTTCATACATCGCGTTCACTTGCCTCTTGCTTCTTTGACCTGACCTGTTTTTCTTGTCTTCGCGCACCTTGCTTGATCCTTCCTGCTTACTCCCTGTCGCTTATCCTGCCTTTTGTTTGGCCTTCCTACTCTCTGCTCTTTCCTCCTTGCGCCTCCTCACCTCTCTTGCGCCTTCACCTTCCCTCACGCCCTCTCATCTCGCCTTCCCTCGCGCCCTCTCATTTCACCCTCTCCCTGACTTCTACCTCTCTTTCCTTTTCCCCACCTGACACCTTCCCTTCCCCCCTTGGCTCATGCGTTCTCTTCTTGTTTCATCACGCCTTGACTCTTCCCTTCCTCGCCTGTCGCGACCCTC
Organism: Cymbomonas tetramitiformis; assembly: GCA_001247695.2. Classification (NCBI taxonomy): domain Eukaryota; kingdom Viridiplantae; phylum Chlorophyta; class Pyramimonadophyceae; order Pyramimonadales; family Pyramimonadaceae; genus Cymbomonas; species Cymbomonas tetramitiformis. Next base: position 47,280 of record LGRX02033530.1, read on the forward strand.
TCGCTCCGTCGGTCTCCTCCTTTTCTCTCGCAGGTCGCTGACGGTTTATTTACCTTCGCCCCTTTCGCCACTGACTTCTCTCCCACGCGTCGCCTCCCATGGGATATCTTGTTTTATCCTCGCTCCCACGGCGTGTCGCACGCTCTCCCACGTCGCGCTCACTTTGCCTTCGCCCCTCGCATCTCGACTGCGTCTCCACCAGCTGCCACGGTCCCTTCGCCTCTTCCTCTCGCATCGCGTCGTTCTCGTGACCGGTTCCTTCGCCTTTTTGCTCGTTGTGCGCATCTCGCTTCTTCTCACACAGGTTCCCGACGCTGACTTTCAGCTCTCAGCCTTTCTCCACGTCATCGCGACCCTCTCGCTCCATCGGGTTTCTTCCTTTCTCTTTCGCAGTTCGTTGACGGTTTTTTTCGCTTTCGCCCCTTCACCGTTGGCTTCTCTTCCGTGGAACATCTCGTCTCTCCTCGCTCCCACAGCATGTCGCACGCTCTCCCATGTCGCACTCACTTTGCCTTCGCCCCTCGCATCTCGACTGCGTCTTCACCAGCTGCAGCGGTCCCATCGCCTCTTCCTTTCGCATCGCGTCGTTCTCGTGACTGGTTCCTTCGCCTTTTGCTTGTTGTGCGCATCTCGCTCCTTCTCACACAGGTTCCTGACGCCGACTTTCAGCTCTCTGCCTTTCTCCACGTCATCGCGACCCTCTTGCTCCATCGGGCTTCTTCTTTTTCTCTCGCAGGTCGTTGACGGTTCGTTCGCTTTCGCCCCTTCACCATTGGCTTCTCTTCCGTGGAACATCTCGTCTCTCCTCGCTCCCACGGCATGTCGCACGCTCTCCCATGTCGCGCTCACTTTGCCTTCGCCCCTCGCATCTCGACTGCGTCTCCACCAGCTGCAGCGGTCCCATCGCCTCTTCCTTTCGCATCGCGTCGTTCTCGTGACTGGTTCCTTCGCCTTTTGCTTGTTGTGCGCATCTCGCTCCTTCTCACACAGGTTCCTGACCCTGACTCTTGGCTCTCAGCCACATCTCTGACGGCTCCTTTGCCTTCATCTCACTTCCAGACTTCCGACGGCTCTTCTTGCACCCCTCCTTCTACCTCTTTTATCTCGGCTTCCTCTCTTCCCTTTTCACATCTTCATTGGCCCGCAGTTACTTGCTCTGCCTCTGACTCACATGGCACACCTCACCTCGTTCCTTTCCGAGCTTCTGGCTCTGACTTTGGGCCCACAGTTGGTGCTCCGACGGCTTATCTCGCTCCCTCCCTTCTACATCTCACCTTCCAGACTTGCTTCCCTTTCTTCCCCTTTCTCACCTTTCTTACATCTCACCTTCGGAAGGACTCTCTCCTCGGTCTCCTTGTTTCTCACCTCCTCCACAGTACTTGTCACTCTTTTGGGAGTACCCCTGACCGGGCTCTCTCTCCCATGACACAGTTTCCCCCCTTCCCGCACCCTCTTTTCCTCCGTCACGACCCACACCTGCAGATGATATCTTCGTCTGGCCTTCCTTCTTCCCTTCGGACCTCTGATTTTCCTTCAGCCCCTTCCCCGATCTGCACACCTCGGACTGCTCCCCGGAGCTCCGTGTGCTGACCTTTCCTTTCCTCGGTCCTCCCCTTGACACTCTTTTCCTCGGTCCTCCCCTTGACACCCTTCTCCTTCTGTTCTCCTCTCCTTCCCTCCTGCCTCCTCCTCCCCTCCCCTGTCCCTCACCTCCCTCCTTCTCGGCTCACCCCTCCCCTCCCCTCCCTACTTGTGCTCTCTCCTGGCTTTCCTTGCTTATAGTTACGATTCTGGCTCTGGTCTCTGGCTCTGGGTTCTGGTTCTGGTCTTGGGCAGCTTCTGGACACCGCTCTCTTCCCCCCCCGCCTTCCCCTTCCCCCCCTTCCGCCTCCGCCCTTCATGGACTTCCGTACCCTCGCCGATCTCTCCCTCCCCCCACCTGACCCCCTCCTTTGCCCCTCCCCCAAACCCCCCCCTCCGCCCCTTGGCATCCCTTTGCCTTACCTCTCCCCTGCCATCGATTCCCTCCGCCTCCCGAGGCTCCTCCACTCCGCAGTTACCTCCATTGGCTCCCCTCTCTCCCCCCTCCCCATCCAATGGCAGTACAACCCCCCTGTAGGTCTCTCGGTCATCTCTAGCCGTAAACGGGCTAAATCTTTCATCCCTCTCCCTGACCTCTCCCTCCCTCTCCCGTGCTCCTGCTCCTCCACCTTCCCTCCCCGCTTCCTCCGAGAGTTTGACGGCTCCCCACACCTCTCTACTGCTGACCCATCCTTCATCTCCTCCCTTCAGGGCACATATCTTCCTAGAATGACTCTCGGCCCGGAATCAAGAAAAACATGTGTTTTTGCTAATTTTCAAATGTTTTCCATACTTAAGGATGAAAAATCGACCGGCCCGCTTTCGGCCCGGAGCTCTTTTTGGGCGTTGCTCTCGGCCCCGGGCCGGCCAATCCCCATAAGATATGTGCCCTGCCTCCCTTCCTCGACTCTCCCAGGAGAAGAAGGCTCGTCTCCTGACCCTCTTCTCTGCCGAACTCTCCTTCAAACCCTCCGTTGCCTTCTCTCTCTCTGACCTCCTCTCCGCAGTCCGCACTGGCTTCCATTCCTGGGCATCACGGTCCCGCCTTGCCCCTGCCGACGTTGACCCTCTCCTCCTCGAGTCCCTTGCGATCATCGAGCGAGCCTTTCTGGTCACCTTCCCCTCTGACACTGCTGGCACTACTCACACTCTTTGCGTCACCCGTGAAGACCGCCTTCTCCTAAAGAAGGCCTCTTCCCTTTTTGTCTCTTTCGCTGTGGACAAGTTCGCCCACAACGTGGCCTTCTCCTGCCCGGACCTCTATGACTTCCAGCTGATCACCGAGCTCAACAACCTGGACTACTACGGCGCACTCCCAGATGCACTTGGTCCCGAGGACGTCTCTGCCATCGCCGCCCCTCGATTCCTCAAGCAGCTCCAGCTTCTCCCTGTCATCTCTCTCCATCCCACCGCCACCCCGGAGAACACCGCCCGCATCGGCTCCCTCCATCGGATGGTGAAGATTGACAAGAACAAGGGCCGCTTCATCATTGCCCAGCCAGTGTGCCACCTACCGGGAGCCTGGAGGTGCTGTTGCCGCCCTCGTCCTCTCCCACCTCTGGGAGTCCCACCGCACCCATCTCCTCCGTCAGGGACATATGTATGATCTCCCTCTCTGGCCCTTCCTGAAGGATGGTGCAGACTTTGCACTCTTCCTTCGGGGAGTCAAGGACGACATCTTCTCCTTATTCACTGCGGATGCCACCAGATTCTTCACCAACCTGCCCGCCCAGGACTACCTTGACGAGCTCACTGGTGTACCGGATACTGGCTTCATCTCTGACATCTGCTGGTTTACCATGGAACCTGTACGGGCTCGCTCCTTTGACGGACTCCACTCCCATCTCTACGATGACATCAAGCACCACCGCATCCGCTGGGGCACACCCTCCCCGGACCTCCCCGCCCGCCTCGTTGAGCTCTCTCCACTTGCCCTCTGCACCTTCTTCGAGGAATACTATTCCTTCAGCTGCTTCCGTTACCGTACTTGGTTCGGTAGCAGAAGAGTGGTATCATCATCGGGGACCAGACGGGCACACATGGCTGCCAGATCACCCTCCTTCGACGTTGGCTCCGTGTGATCTCCCACCTCTACCACAGCCCCTGGAGATCCTACCTCTTTGCCCCTCCCCGTCCCCTCTCCCAGGTCAAAGGTTATGTTGATGACTGGTTCTCCGCCAACGCCCTTGACTTCCACCCGGCCTTCACAGGATCTCTTTTCCACTCCGTCCTCATCGTTGAACCCACCGTCCTCGACACCCGTGTGGTCCCTGGACTTGGACCTGTTGGCTCCCTGGTAAACTTCCTTGACATCACGGTCTCCCTCCGTCCTTCTGGCACCGGCGCTGTCTTCTCCCCCTTCTCCAAGCCCCCTCCCGCCAAGCTCCCTCACATCCACAAGTTCACCGACGCTCACTCTTGCTTCCCCCCTGGCCGTCGCCGTGCCGTCCTCACTGGTGCCTTCATTTCTGCCTACCGACGCTCTCGCCGTGCTGGGGACTTCATCAAAGCCGCCTCCTCCGTGGGCTTCTACCTCATCCGCTTCAAGCACTGGTCCCGTCGAGAAGTCCCCCGTCTCTGGCAAAGGTTCCTCTCCAGGGTCTCCTCCGCCCCTGTCTCCTGGCTCCCCACCTCCCCCACCCTCCTCCGGAGCTACACCCGGAGATTCAGCGCTCGGCTGCCCACCTCTCGGCCCTGACCCTGTGACCCTCCCTCTCTCCCCTCTCCTCCCCCTCTCTCCTCTTCCCTCTCCTCTTGCCTTCCTGCTCTCATCGGTACTGACGGAGAGTTAGGGGAACTCAGATATGGACCCCTCACAGGACCTCACCTTCTCCACCTCCACCTGGGGCCCTCACTAGCAGCCTTATGAGCCCTCCCTACCGCCACAGCAGCAGTTCGCCCAGCAGCCGCAGCAGCAGTTTGCCCAGCAGCCGCAGCAGCAGTTTGTCCAGCAGCCGCAGCAGCAGTTCGCCCAGCAGTTTACCCAGCCACACTTCCTTGACTCCCATGGCCGGGTTGTCATGCACCCGCCCCAGGACCACATGCCACATCTCTTTCCATCCCCCTCCCCCCTCCCACCACTACCCCCACCACCCACCCCTTCCACCCCTCCCCCTCTCTGACATGTCCCCCCACGGTGCCCCTGATCCGCACCTATGCCGCACCCCCAGCCCCTTCTCTCACCCACCACCGGCACCGCCTGCACGCGCCCTCCTCCTACGCCCCACGCAGCCTCCTTCGGCATCTCCTCTTTCCCTGTGCTGTTAGAGAGACTCGCGTCCGGTAGCGCTACCACCACGGCTCTCGACGGCCGCACCCCCTCCTCCTCCCTTCCTTCCTCGGCTCCTCCCCCCTCCGCCCCGCCAGCTTCCCCCGCTGTTCCATCCGCTCCCCCCTCCTCACATCCCCCACCACCCCCTCGATTCACCCCTGCCGACCTGGCACAGCCCCCACCCTCCTCTGGCCCCTTCCCCCTCCGTCCCCCTTCTGACCCCACTCCCTCCCAGGCGCACTCCGTGCATTCTGCAGCGGTGGCTCAGAAGCTGGCCACTGGTGAGACCCCCGTCCCCACCTGGCTTGGGGTCAACCCGATGGTCCCCCCTGCCCAGTACCCTCTCTTCCTCTGCCTCCCTCCCCTCACAGGGCAGCTCCTCGCCGCTGCCATCGCGGCGGGAAAGATCCCAGCCGGTGGCTTCACTCCTGCCTGGATTCATTCCCTTTCCGGCTCCCTCTCCCCTGACTCCCTCGTCTCCATCGCCTCCGCCCTCCTGGAGGGCCGCCTCCCCTGGAAGGTAGCTTCCGACCCCTCCACCCTCACCTCCATCTTCTCCCCACCCCCCCCTGAGGGCACAGGAGACCCCACCCTCCTTGGCCTAAAGGACGCCCTCCTCTCTGCCCCTGCCATGGACCTCCAGTCCGCGCTTGACTCCCCAGCCTTCCAGGCCCTCCCTCCCCTCCCGGCAGTTCTCCACTGGTTCCGTACCCGTTCTGGCACCCCTCTCAGCACCACCCATCCCCCTCCAGTCGACAACACCCCCATCACCGGGCATGTCATCTCCTCTCTTCACCAGACTCCCTCCCCCTCCACGCCCTTCTCTCCCGCTCCTGTCCAGACCCACACTCCTGCCCCCACCTTTGCCTCTGCCCCGACCGCCACCCAGCCGCCTCCCCCTGCCCCCTCCCAGGTACACCGTAAGCACGGCATCGACCTCAACTTGCAATGCAAGTGTGGGGTCAACATGGTCTCCCGCACCTGCGCCCGTGGCCAGGCCCAGAACCTGGGTCGCTGCTTCTTTTCCTGCCCGAACAAGGACATGCGCAAGGATAAGGGCGACCCAAACAACGGCTGCAAGTCCTTCGTCTGGGCGGACGAGATCATCCACTCGCTGTGCTCCACCGCCCGCCAGATGCAGCAGTTCCAGATCAACTCCATGAACAAGCTCGACCCCAACCTGTCCAAGACATACCCCGACGGCATTCCCTTCCTTTACCCGGAGGACCCCCACTTCCCGACCAACTCCTTTCCCAACCGCGCCTCCTCCGCCTCCCTCTCCGACATTCTGTCCTCCCGCTGACTCCCTCCCTCTACACTGTGGGGGGCACTCCAGTTGGGCGACTCTCCGTCCCTCATCTGGCTGGACAGCTCTCTCCGTCCCCGCCTCCTTAATGGCCGCTTCTTCCTCAGATCCTCCCCTCGGCCCCTGGCGCCCTCACAGTGTGTCTTCCCCTCCGCAGTCACTATCCCTTCCCCTTTCCCTTCCATTTTCTCCCTCCCACCCCCTTCCCTTGTTCATGATAACCCCCTGTCCCGCTTCTGGTCCACTGCCTCCCTTCTTTCCCTCCTCGCCTCCACCATCACTCGCTTCGCCGACCCTTCCAGGGACATCCTCATTGACGCGGGTTGCGGCAGCAACAGCCTCCTCCCCCTCCTGCCTCTCTTCACCTCCTTTGCCTTCGACATTGTAGGCTCCGCCGCCCGCTGGCAGTTGGACTTCTTCGACGTGCCTCCCCTCCCAGGCAGTTTCATCCTGGTTGGGAACCCCCCCTGGGGCGCTGCAGTCCTCCGCCAGTGGCTCTCCCACTCACTCCTCCTTGGGCCACGACTTGTGATCTACATCCTCCCTCTCTCTCTCCCCTCCTCCTTCCCAGACTTCCTCATCCTTCACCATGAGGTGGTTACGGGTGATGTCTTCTACCAGTCTGAGTCGGGCACATGCTTTGCCCGTCCTGCCAGGTTGGGCGTCCTCAGACCCCGCCATGCCTGACTCACCACTCCCCTCCCCCACACTTACCGCCGTCCCCTCGCCGCCCCCCTCTCCCCCACCACTCTCCCCTCCACTCACCACCGCCCCCCCTCCCACCTCCCCGACATGGAGTGATGAGCTCATGGACCTCCTGGACTCGACGGACCCGGATGTCCCACCCCGGGAACTGCAGGACATCATCTCCGCCCCCCCCCGCGGACTTCCCATTATTGACTCTGCGGGAGGCCGGCTGGCGACATCACCTCCCCGGGGCCCCCCCCATCGTGGTGCCTGGGTGGTTACCGCCGACTTTGTGTGCCCGAGATGCCACCGCACCGGCGGCTTCAGTTCGGTCTGGTGGGCTCGCCAGAGATCTAGATTCCGGGCTCTGTGTGGGCTTCCTTCCCCTTCCACTGGGAAGGCTTGTGGACGCCGGGTGTACGACCAGGACCACATGAGAAGCTACTCCATCCAGGCCAACGACCTCTTCCACCGACGCCGCTCCCGTAATGCACGGCTTCGGAACCCTGCTCCCCCCCCCTCCTCCTCCGGCGTGCCTGCCCCAGCTCCCCCTCCCGCACCCCTTCCCTCCCCCTCCGCTGCCTCCACCCTCATCTCCCTTGATCATACTCCACCTGCTCGCGCCCCTCGCACCCATCCCTTCTTCCTTCGCCCCTCCGCCCCCGCCTCCCCCCCCTCCCCACCTCCACCTCCCTTCCCCCCGACGTCCTCATCATCTTCACTTGGCCTGCCAGTTATCTGCTCCATCTGCGGACGTACAGCGGCTCACTCACCGACTGGTTGCCGGCAGTGTATTACGGAAGACCTCACTTGCCTGTCATCAGATTCTGAGTAGATTAGCGGACACTCCTTGCCTTTATTTTCCTGCCCTTACACTATATTAATTGTTATATCACCTGACTGCCTCACCTCTCCTTGCTCGGATGTACCCTGCCCTTCCACCTTTTGCCTTGCCTGACTGCCTCACCTGATTGTGTTGTGACGGACCCTGCCCCCTTCCCCTCCCACCTCTTCTCCCCCCTCTCTTCTACCTCCCTTTCCTTTTTTTCCTCATCCCCTTCCTCTCCCCTTCCCCATGCCCCTCCTACCCCCTCCCTCTCTTTGTCTCCCCTCCCCTCTCATCTCCCCCCTCCCCTTGTCTCCCCTCCCCTCTCTTCTCTTTCCTCGGGGGGTGCTGTAGGATCAACTTCATGGGGTCAATTCCCTGAAGTTAATCCCTCAGGGGGTTGGCCCCTTCCAGTTTTTCCTGGTTGAGTTCAACTCTCGCCCACCCCCCTTTGATTATTTTTCTCCTCTTCCTTTTTTCCTTGGTGTCTTTCCTTTTTAATCACCGGGGGGTGGGCTTCAGTTACGGGTGGCTCCTAGCCCCCGCGACTACGGACTCCCGGTACGACACTATTTATTGTTCATTTTTTTACTATTTATTAATCATTTTTCATTATTTTATTAATTATTGTCGCCTGCTTTTTCTTTGGCTCTCGGTGTCTCGGATTGATTTTACAGCAGATTCCTTTCTCCCCCTTCCCCTTCCCCGCTCCTTTACTCCTATGTCATCTGCGGGATCGCACACACTCGCTCGATCGCTTCCTTTGTCGATCACACCTCCTCTCCCCGCCCACATCCTGTTCCCTTTTAAATTTCCCTTGCCTCCTTTCACCTCCTCCTCGGTGCATTCTTTGTTCTGCATCCTCTCTTGTCCTGCCCTTTGATCACTCTGCTCACCGGTGCTTCCGCTCCACCTCGACGCCGCGCCCTCGCACTCCAACGCTCCGACGCGCCTCGCTCGTGCTCCTGCCTGTTTGCTTCGTGCCTGCTCCCAACTTGAACGGTACGCTCTTCACTCCCTTTTGCCCTCTCACACACACTGACACTGCATGCACCCTAGGCATACGAACCGGCATATAGAGCACTGAGAGTCACAGCCCACAGTGCCACGGGGCCCGGGCAGCATGCACTCCTTCTTCCTCTCAATTCTCCCTGCCTGATTCTCTTTGCCCTCAATTCTCCCTGCCTGATTCTCTTTGCCCTACTCTCCCTGCTTGGTCCGTCAGGTCTCCTGCTTGATCCGTCATCGTCGGTCGGTTTAGAGCTTGGCGTTATGTCCGGGGAGCCTAGTGCGAGCTGGGAAACCTTGGTGATCACGTGCACCGTGCCTTGGTTTCCCCTGTAATTCTTTGTGGCTTTCACTCGTCTAGGTCCGAGCACCCCTGCTGGAGCCTCCGATCCCAGCACACTATTCACGGGGACGCACGGTGCAGTGTCGAGCGTCAGAATCGACTTCCCCAACCGGCTTTGGGCTTAGGGTCGCTGTCGTCCCCTTGTTCCTTGTCTCCCTGCCTTCCCTCCTGCCCTTAACTCCTCACCCTGCTTGATCCTGATCTCTCTCTTCCCTTTCTCCCTGTTTTGATATTTGATCCTCTGGTTTTGATCATTGATCTTTGTGCTATCTAGGTTAGGTGGGCGAGAGTCTCCCTCCTCCCCTCCCTCTCATATCTCTCAGAGGCAACATCCTCTTGTCTCTCCATGTATGTCTACCAGCTCCTACGCTGGCATATCTCGCTCCGTGGACATCATGGGACTGAGTCAAGGGGTGCCTCTGTGATGTATCAGGATAACGCCTGCACGACGCTAATCTCAATTCCCTCGCCTTCGCAATGGCTCTACTCCCCGAGCCAGTATCGCGGGTACCAACTCTCCACCCCGGGGAGTTATGCCTCCGCCTTCGTCGCTGTCACCATTGGCGCCGGAGTTCCTCCCGCGGGAGAACACCATGGTGGAGGACGCGGCGGATGACGCAGTGCTACCCGACATCACGGATGGCGGCTGGAACCATCGCACCCGCCACCATGCTGGCGAGGTCCCTCCCCTTCTTCGAGCTCACACTTGGGGAGGATGATTGGTACGCGTGCCTGATCATGGAGCAGTCCCGACCCCATACCGGCATGGCGAACGTGGTGAGTCCGACTACTCTGCCACGACCACCACCATCGACAGGCCTCTCCGTCGCGGACGCCCTACGGGCCCCCCTTCGCCATCGAGGTCTGACGTGGCCGACTGGCGGCATGCGCGCCCACTGCAGTCTGGTGAAGGTGGACGTGCTGGAGAGATCGTCTCCAACATCGCGGACTCCCTTTCGCGAGGACCGGCCGACCCTGACATCGCGGAACCAAGTTTAACGCGGTCTGGTGGTAGCTTCCGTTATACCAACTCTCCCCCTCGCGGCCGTCGCCCAATGGAGGAGGCGCCTCGGAGAGGTGCGCTGTTTGGAGGATCCCCTGAGCCCGCCACCCCATCTGTACTTGCGGAAGAATTCACCAGGAGCGAAGTCCGAGTCTCATTTGCGGATCCAGTGGAAACGCCTATAGGGCACCCACCAAGGGATAGGGCGCAGAGCCAGGATCGCCAATCCGGCGCGGAATCGGCGCCTGCCAGGATCGGAGCCCCTCCTGCCGCATCAGGCCGGTTTTACACAGTCCGCAGTGCATCCACTGGAGATCCGGAGCTGGCTCCTCCGCGCCTATCGCGAGCCGCTCGACGGCGTCAGCGCATATCACAAACGAGTCAGTCCACATCTATCCCTGTGACATTCCGCTCACAGGATGACAGCTCGGACCACACCTCCGCACCGAGGGAAGCTCCTCCGCTCCTCACTCTAGGCGACTCTGGGACTCAGCCGCCAGCAGGAACCATCACGAGTTCCCAGTAAACCTCAGACATCCTCTCCGCACTGCAGGAGGAAGTGCGCAAACTCTCTCTACTGAGTCTCGCCTCCCTGCAGTCGCAATCCATTGCGTCTGGAGCCCCCACCACGGACGGGTCAGTTTCCAATGTCGGGTCTCAACCCGCACTGGCCCTTCCTGGCTCCCTGGAACCTGCCGCCTCAGTCCCCGGTCCGCCGTCGTCTTCTTCCTCCGGTTCCAAGACATCTCCTCCACCATCGCCTCCAGCCTCGGATCTGGCGGGTAGCGAGTCGCGACTAGATGTCATTGTGTGGACTCTGGAAGGAGATACGCTATGGCTCACGCACTCCGGGATCATTACAGCCAGTCCCGGTAGCACCAGTCCGCCCAAGTATCGCCTTCCCACCAGTTCGTCTCCTGGAAAAGAGGACAATGTCCTAGAGCGAGTTTGGGCGACCCTGAGTCACATCGGATTGGACATTCGGGACCTCGCAGCGCAAGGACCCGTACGCACCCCGCTGCGGCTGGAAGGCCTGGATCAAGGAGAAGCGTTCGCGCTCTGCGTCAAAAAGGACCAAGCGAAGAGCGCGCGCCGGACCGCGGAAAGTCGCGTAGGGCCCAGACACCGTCGCTACCCTGCTTGTGTGTGGGCTAACATTCCTCCCACCACGCTGGAATCCGAAATGGAGGAATACGAAGAGTTCGGCCGCATGGTATGGGCCGCCCTCTCAGGCTCGGAGGAATATATCTTCCGTTCTCTGTCCAAGGAGCAAGCTCCAGCGTCGTCGGCTCGCAAGGACTCCGAACCTGCATCAAAGCCTTCGCAAGAGGTCAGGTTCGCAGGACCCTTAGAGTTGGATAAAGAGCACCCCTCAGGAATGATGACTATCCCGAACATGAGTCAGCGACCTGGATGGGCTGACCTAATGGGAGAAGTCGATGCCAGAACAGTCCACACCGAGTCAAACACGGTGAGCGACTGCATCAAACTGGTGAAGGAACTCCCTTGGTATCCTGCTCAGGAAACTCTACTCTCAGCGCAAGAAGACATCTCCGCTCTGCCAGCTTTTACCGAGGCACTCACTTATTTAGTGCAGCGGGGTATAGTCAGCTTTGCCCTCCATCGCCCCAGTTCCTACAAACTAGGGGTTACCATCCTGACTATTCCCGAACTTCTGAAAGAAATGGCAATACAGCGCCTACAGAAGCGCTCCCTGACCTTTTTGCGTCAGGGAGGTCTCATGAAGGACGAGGAGGCCTGGGCCTCCCGCTATCACGCGCTTCCCCCCTTTCTAGCAGATGTGGCCCGCAGCGTCCTTGATGAAACTGCCTTAATGGGCCTCGCGGGGATGGTCAGCCGGATGACTCAGCGTCGCGAGGAGTAAGCGCGTCTCTTCTGCACCCGCCTCACCGGATGGTGGGATGTCACGGAGCTCCTAGCAGGATCAGTGAAAGGATGTCCATCCATTCCTGTCAACCAGATGCTGTATGTACCAGTACTGGTCAGGTTTGCATCTTAAACAGGCAGTAATGGACAGACTGACAGAGGATGGACTGGACATCATCCAGCCTCACCTCTGGGAAGCTCGCCACCCTGGATCCACAGCTCTTCAGCACGTGATCACAGTCGCCACTAAACTGGAGAAAAGCGAGCTCTCCCGCCTGCCAGCAGCGCCTTCCCCTTCCCCCGTCCAAACTTCGGGCAACAGGCGCCGTTCGTGGAATACTTCTCAACGAAGGACGCCAGCCCGTCTGAACGCAGTTCAGGAATCAGAGGATGAAGGAGAGGAGCCCCACTCTGCAGACCTCCGCGCTCAGGACGCTGTCACTGGAGCCTCGAGTCTAACTCGGCCCCCCCGAAAGTGCTTCGTCTGTGGCGCGGAAAACCACTTGTGGAGAGACTGTCCGCATGAGGAGCGCAAGCGTCAGTGGGTGGCGGATGCCCCCAACCGACTGGCCCAACGGAGAGTTAAGAACGAGGCTCAGGTAGCAGCATTGGAAGCAGACATGGAGGACTTAGAGGATGAGGCTGAAGCCCTGGAGGCTTTTCAAGCCGGGGAGGCGTCCGCAGCGTCTCCCGCGGAGACGTCCTCTGCGGAATCCGAAGAGGAGGACCCCCGGCAGTGAAACGCCGTACGCTGGGGCTAGGTAATCGTCCCTGGCCCCAGGCGACCGCGTTCGCCAAGAAAAGGCGCGGGCCCCAGAATCCCATAGGCATAGACTTCCTGCGGCCGCAGGGATGGGGTCGCACCTGGCAACGCGGAATTAAAATAGGAGACACCTGGTACGAACCAGCGGATCTGGATGAAAAACAGGAGAGCCCCCCCCGAAAGGAAACCCGTTTTCGAGGATGAGGCCCTGTCACTTCTGCAAGTACTTTCTTAAGTTTTCTTAAGTTTTTCTTAAGTTTTTCTTAAGTTTTCTTAAGTTTTCGATATAAACCCAGACTATGCATATTTAAATCGGGGTAATTAGCTATTGGCCGACAGTATACTTAAGAATTATACTTAAGAGAACTTAAGAAAATGTAAGTACGTGGAAGCTTCTTGGTAGGAGGATATTGTCCACATGGCAAAACCCGGTTTAACCCTTTAACTTCCATACCCAATGCCACTTAAGGAAACTTAAGAAAACTGAAGAATCTTATCCAAATGTAAGCACGTGATTGGCTGGAATGTAGGAGATATGCACACGTGTAAGAAAGCTATATGCTGGATATTTAAAGATTGTATACACATGCATGCACGTAATTGGCTGTTAAGAAGACACGTGTAGGCAGGACAATGCTTCCCATCGTACATATATTTACAAATGTAACATTGTGACTGGTTCCATATTTAGGGTTTAAACCCTGAACCCTAAAACCCTTCAATCAATCAAGCAGTCAGCAGCTGGGTACGTACACTACTATAGGATGCTAGCCATTCCATCCAGCTTCCAGTTAACTATCTATCTATCTATCTAGTATAACCCACGTGGCTTGGTGACATACACGTGCAGAGTGACTGGCGAATGATTTTGCTGCCGTAGATAGATCTGCAGCACCGTTGGGAACGTCGGGGACTGCTCGCTGTTGGAGTTGAGAGAAGGCATGGAAGCTGCGCATCCCACCCCAGATTCTCAGTAACTTACACCCCTTGCCGCTTGTGACTTTTTCGAGCAGCCTATGAGAAAATGGCACGTACGACACCACAGGAAAGTTCACATTCTTATTACCTGAACGAAGCGCGGAAGGGGATCAATGAATGCCTTGGATCTCACGCAGCAGGTGCACCGCATGGTAGAGGTTGTCGCCCGTGTCTTTATTCTTTGTTTCAACGAATAATGCCTTCGTTCCGATGAGCGCGCATGGCAATAGCTGAGTAGCAGCTCTACGTAATCATTTCTGGCGAGCACAGTGATTCCTTGGTTCTCCATATATGCATCTTCTACCTGACGGTACGCTCGCAAACTGGCCAAACGGCACACCGTATGCTGGCTTTCGGTGTCTATCACCAGGTAGTATGCAAGGACCTTCGCATATGGGAATTCTGATAGGGAGTCCAGCCCAGTCGGGAGCAAGTTCCCGAAGCCAGTGTCCGAGATGGAAACGTGGTAGGAGACTCGCTTCTCCGCCCTCGTGTACAAGGAAGACGTGAATTCCTCCAGATTCAGGGACATCCTACCGGCCACACCCCCTTATTAACATGGTCGCGAGTCAGAGGAGCTGTCCTCACACCGCACCATATATATTCTGTGTGCCCAACCCACATGCGTCCACGGTCCGCCGCACCAACCCAAAACAACCACATACATCCTACCGGCCGCACCCCCATATGGTCGCGTGTCAGAGGAGCTGTCCTCACACCGCACCATATATATTCCGTGTGCCCTACCCACATGCGCCCACGGTCAACCGCACCAACCCGAAACAACCACATACATCCTACCGGCCACACCCCCTTATTATGGTCGCGTGTCAGAGGAGCTGTCCTCACACCGCACCATATATATTCAGTGTGCCCAACCCACATGCGCCCACGGTCTGCCGCACCAACCCAAAACAAACACATACATCCTACAGGCCACACCCCCTTAATATGGTCGCGTGTCAGAGGAGCTGTCCTCACACCGCACCATATATATTCCGTGTGCCCAACCCACATGCGCCCACGTTCCGCCGCACCAACCCAAAACAAACACATACATCCTACCGGCCACACCCCCTTAACATGGTCGCGAGTCAGTCAGAGGAGCTGTCCTCACACCGCGCCATATATATTCCGTGTGCCCTACCCACATGCGCCCACGGTCTGCCGCACCAACCCGAAACAACCACATAAATTCTACCTACCACACCCCCTTCTACTCGCGTGTCAGAGGGGCTGTCCTCACACCGTTTCAACCGAGCCACGGGTCCGGGGGCGCGCCTCGAGCCTTGGATAACAAGGACACGCGCACGCCTCTCCTAACCCACCGGCTGTAATCCACAACTACCCCAAAAGAAGATGCCTTGCAGCCGAGTAGCCACGGGTACAGGGGGCGCGCAGCGAGCCTTGAATCAGGCCACGCGCACGCCGCTCCGTCCCGACCCACCGGCATATCGTCGGGGAAAAGAAAAACAACCATTCGGCCTTACCGGCCGGTCGAAGCAGTACTCCTGAGCTGACCACCATGCAGCCACCAACACAAGTGGAACAAGACAAGTGGTCTCCGCACGTCTCTTTGTAAGCAACCTCTGCCGGCGGAACGTGTGACATAAATTAGGTTCAAGATAATTATACAAACGGTTTCAGGAAACGCAGAAAACTCACCGTCGGTTCTGCAGGCTCTTCAGGAGCGCCGCCTTCTTCACCCGCGGGCTCCTCGTTGACGTCCTTATTCAGGTCCAACGCGGCTGCTGCACCGGCTTGGGCAGCTTGCCCCACAACATGCACACCCGATGACCCGACTGTGTGGGGGGGGAAACAAACGCAAAACACGCCCAACGCAAAACGTCGGTCTAAGACCATGCTGTTTCACAAAATTAAAACTGAAGCTCTCACCGGTGGATCTCCCCCGCCGTTGGAGCGTCCCGCCGCAGCAAGGAGTCTTGCTGCGCGATGGCTACCAGACGCACGTGCGGGAGGAGAAGACGCCATGTTTGTTATATATTCAAACTTCAAAATTTCTAATAGGGCGGAAAGGGAAGGTGGTCAAGAAACCTTCTCTTTCGAAAGAAAGAATAAGCCCCGCCCGCCGCAGTTTAAACCCTCGCCTGATTTGAAATCGAGTGTTCCAAGTATTTATTATGTACAGTATATATGTCACATGCGTGGGTATGATGACGATCGCGATCTTGATTGGACTACACCACTGACAGGCTTTCCCCATTCACGACATTCCCTGACATATTTATAGTGCACGCGAGCCTTCGCGAATCAGGTTGCCACAAACTTTTATACCTCTACTGATTCAGTGTATATAATTACTCATCGTCGACTGCCAGACAAATCTTTGGCCTTTTACAAACCCAGCCTCTTCGAGTCATATCTCCTGGCATCGCGCCAGTCATTCTGGGGCTCTCGCGTGAACCCTGGGGCATCAAGAAGCGGGCTTGGTGACATTCCTATGTCATCGGGTATATAATTCTACCGATTTATACCGACTTAAGCAAACTTAAGCAAACTTAAGCAAAAACCTTGTTCTAGTGTGTATCTCTCCAACCTGTCCACCGACGAGGATCGCCGGACCCATCACCGCGAATCCCGACACCGTCGGAGGAGACAGAAGAATGACCCAATAGTAAATCTTGGGAGAAGGAAGCGGAGAACACGCTTGGGACCTGAGGAGGTTGCGCAACCTCCTCAGCGGTTCAGCGTTGACCGCTCACACTCAGCAGAAGGTCCCTCTCCTGTCATCACAGAGGAGGTGCAGTGGGAGACTAATCACCCAGACCTATTACACTCGCAGTCAGCTGCGACAGTTCCCCCCTGGAAACGCCCTCCCCGCCATCGGGTGCCCCGACGGCCCCTAGCCATGCGTATGCAGGAGTTGTGGGAGCGCATTCAGGGAAAGGTCCGACAGCAGAATCTTCGGAAGGAACCCCACGACGACAGTGGGGAGGAGAGGAGTGCGTCAGTCAAACCCGCACCACCTTTTAAACTTCGCCCTGAGGTTCCTCCGTCATCTTCCCGACCGGCTGCATGCCCTTCCCAGTGGCAGTCTTCGCAAGAGTACCCCAGTTCTGCGAACTCGCAGAAGACGCACCGCAAACGGTCTGCCAGACCTCGACCACCCAAGTCCGTAAGGGAGAAAGCTGCTCTGGAAGTAGAGGTACAGCAACTAGGAGACAAGCCTCCAGGACAGAGTGCAGACTCCATAGAGGATAAAGTGCGGGCCTGGAGAGAGCTCACTCACCCAGAGCAAGTGGCGGTAGCAGCCCTGACCTCCGAAGGTCACGCCAAGGTACGCTAGATTTCAGATTTCCTTTTTTGGAATGCTTGATTTCGGAGTTTTTACATCTGTCATTTCGCTCTACGCTGACTGGTTCATCAGACCGATCGATTTTACACAGAACTCCACGAAAGATTCTAACAATCACAGAACTCCACGTAAGATTTTAACAATTCGAAACGTTAGATTTCAGATATCAGTTTTTGGAATGCTTGATTTCAGATTTTTTACATATGTCATTTTGCTCTACGTTAGATTTCAAAACTGGTTCGGACCCCCTATTATTGTTGTGGGGTTAAGTGTAAATATTTTACTAAGAACAAAACAATTACAATATTCGTTTGGGAAACAGTTCTGACAATCGTACACGGATTGTCAGAATTGTGTATCGCGTATTCATTAATAATTTTTATATAGCCCGTATAGACCGAAAAGCGTAGGCCGAACCTGTTTGCCCCCCACCACAACCCCCCACCTACCCAAGAAACCAGTATATTTTCCTTAAGTATGAAGAAAAAAATTAAATTTTCTTAAGTATGGGAAAACGCAGGCGTCGACGCGGGCCGACGCGTTACACTCCTTAAGTATGGGCTTAAGTATGGGAGCCCTAATTTGCGAAATCTTAGAATGTTTAGAATGTTTGGGCCACTCCGACCGTCCACTATTTGGGCCGTCCACAGTGGACGGCCGGACGGACGGACGGCCGGGGTGGCCCGATATCATTCCCCCGCGGCTGGAGAGTGCTTGGCCGGCTCCGACACCACCGGCACGTTGGCGGTGAAGGTGTTGACGTTGAAAGTAGATGTCCCAGCGCTGCGTGCCAAGTCCGTGAACTCAGTGATGGCGTACACCAATGCCTCACCGTCCTCCTCGCAGAAAGATCACGCGGAGAGGTCGGCGAAGATGTCCGGCTTGCCGCCCGCGAGCATGCAAAGGGCGTCGAACTCCTCAGCGTCGTCGTGGTCGATGGCGTGCTGGAATTTGGCCGCCAACACCGAGTTCTCGGCCTCCTCAGCGAACGCGTAAGCCGAAATCCCGCCCCTGCCCCCGTGTGGGCAGTCGCGGTGCCAATGCCGCGCCTTCCCCTTCGCGCACACCTGGTTTTGGCAGTAGGGGATGGTCGCACCGGTGTCGCGATGGAAGGCTACCTTCTTGGAGACCGATTGCGACCAATTACCTCCCTTGGGGAGGGGCTCGGCCGCGAAACTGTTCTGTATGCGTCGGTCCTGCTTGTCCGCGCGGGGAGTATACCCGCGCGGGGAGGATATTTCGATGCCATCAGCAGAATGAAGACAGACATGAGTCGGTATAGAGATCCAGAGACTGAGCCTAAGGAACCAGATGAGGATTACTCAGAGGATAATCCCCCGCCTGCATTTACAGATCCAGATGATGGTCAGGCCACCGCAGCATTAATTCCAGCCGCAATTGTCCCTAAGGTGAAAATGAATCCACCAAAGGAGTACAAAGTCGGACAGGATGCTGAGATTTGGATAGAGACAGTAGACAGATATTTTCAGTTTACATATCCAGGTGCACCAGATAAGGATCTCATCACAGTCTTCCTCACGTTCATTCAGAATAATGACAGACACTACTTTCAGGTCGTGGCTAAAACACCAGATGCCACGTATGAAGATGTCAGGAATACATTCCTCAGGCAGTTCGGAAATCCCCACAAGCGGTCAGTTGCCAAAAAGCATCTAATGGCACTGCAGCAGGGTAACCAGACTTTTGCAGATTACCTACGCACATTCACATCACTGGCTTCTCTAGCATCAGTTGATTTGGATGATGTCTTGATCAAGGACAGATTCATCAGTAACATGGAATCAGACCTTCGGAAACAGTTTCATCTCAGATTTCTGACAGAGGATGAAAGGAATAACCTGTCGTGGACACAGACCACACGGGTTCTGCTCGATTTGAATTATGTAGTTCATTCGAAGCAGGCAGAGACCCTTCACTATAGGGGACAGAAGGAACAGTCAGGAGGCCCAGTCAGGAAAGATAAGGACAAGGGCCGTGGCAATAAGCCATATGACAGATCCAATCAAAATCGAGGCAACCAGAATCAGAATGCCAACCAGAATTCCCAGAGGAATAAAGGAAAAGGCAAAGGAAAAGGCAAGGGAAGAGGAAAAGGAAAGGGATCAGCATCATCTCCTTCCCAGCCTTGTCAACGTTGTGGTCGTACCAATCACGTCACAAAGGATTGCTTTTCCACCAAGACACCAGAAGGAAAACCCATAAAAGGTAATCCTCCAGCTCAGAATCCATACAGAGGACAGCAGCAACAGAATAATCAGGGTGGCAAAAGTGAGTCCAACAAACTCCTAAAAACAGTCAACACCCTGGTTAAGGAGCTCCAGAATCAGCAGAGCATCAATGCAGCAATTGCAGCTCCAGCTCCAGCTCCAGCTCCAGCATCAGCTCCAGCTCCTCAGGGAAACTCTCCGGGTACCGCACAGGTACCAGTGATGAGGGCACCCGGGGATAAATCAGCCTGAAAATGCCACTGAAGCAAGTGGCCGGGTTGAGAGTATCTCAGAAGAAGTCCTTTCCAGTCTGACATCACTGCAGTTCCAGCAGATGGATACTCCCTCAGAACACATCGCACAGATGCGGTCACAGACAGCACAGCTGAAATCACAGAAAAAGCTGTTGCTGTACAAAAGGAAAGTATATGGACAGAGTACTCACATTTTGGTAGATCCAGGAGCTACATCGTCATTTATCGACAGACAGTTCGCTTCTCAGCTTGGTATATCACCAACCGACTCATCGTCATTCTCAGTGGGATTGGCTGGAGGAAGCCAATTATCCTGTACATCCTATCTTCCCAATGCTACATTCACGCTGGGTAAGTATAAGGATACAGAAGATTTCTATATCATTGACATGAAACCCTTCACAGTCATCCTGGGACAGGATTGGTTGGAAAGAAGGAACCCATACACTGACTTCCAGTCCAAGAATATGGCGATCACCAGGAAACATTCATCAGGTTCCAGTGTTCGTACAGTTCTGTCCAGAGTTGAACAGACTCCAGGTTCAGATGACCTTCCTGAAATGGAATTGGTCAGTGCCACCACTATGAGGAAGCACCTACGACGTATACGATCCAGTAGGTCGGCTGAAGAAGCCGTAGCTTATCTTTTTTTTCTCTCTCAGAGGTCGATGGTGAATTGGTCATGGCAGCAGCAGACTCAGACACCACCATGGAAGACCCAAAGGTCACAGCAGCACGTGATCTAATCAGAGAAGACTTTTCAGATATTTTCCAGGAGGATCTTCCAGCTGGCCATAGGCCAGAACGGTTTGAAGGTGGATATCATCGCATCAACATTGAACCTGGGCATACGCCACCATCACAGCCAGTTCGTACTATTCCAGTGCCTATGATGGAGGAGCTCAAACGACAGATTATCAAATATGTCGAGCTGGGTATCCTTCGTCCATCATCATCACCATATGGGTGTCCAATCATTTTCGCTCCTAAGCCAGGGGGGAAGTGGAGGATGTGTTGTGATTATCGAGCCCTTAATAACATCACCATAAAGGACACGTATCCATTGCCACCTCACGATACCCTTCTTGAACAGCTTAAGGGGGCACGATGGTTTAGCAGATTTGATTTCAATCAGTTTTTCCATCAGATACCCATACATCCAGACGACATCCACAAGACAGCAATACGTACAAGACATGGTTCATATGAGTGGACAGTGATGCCCTTCGGGTTAACTAACGCTCCTGCGACCGCTCTACGTGTTGGAAATCGAGCATTCTTTGACTTCATCGATCAGTTCTTGGTCATTTTCATGGATGACACCATAGTGTACAGTCCAGATTTTGACAGCCACGTGAAGCATGTTCGACAGTTCTTACAGCGCTGCAGAGATCATCAGTTCTACATCAGGCCTTCTAAGGTTGAGTTGTTCGTCAGATCCATCGATTTTATCGGACACCATATCTCAGAGGCAGGCCTATCCATCATCGAAGACAGAATCCGTGCAGTCATGCCTATCCAGCCTCCAGTGTCATATGGTCCAACCGTTAGTAAACAGCCTCTACGCCGTATGGCTAAAGATGGCAAGTCATCTCTTCGGTCATTCTTGGGCATGGTCGGCCAGTTTAGGAGATTTATACCAAAGTTCTCCAAGATTGCCGAGCCGCTCAATCGTCTCCTTAAGGATAATGCAGAGTTTGTCTGGGAATCTGAGCAGCAGCAGGCATTTGATAATCTCAAAAGTGCCATCTGCCATGCTCCAGTACTACAGCTTCCAGATCAGAAACTGCCATCTATTATGGAGGTCGATGGATCAGGCACACACGTTGGTCAAGTAGTATTGCAGGATCAAGGAAAAGGTATGAAGCCATGTGGCTATCGCAGCGTCACTCTTTCTGATACACAGAGACGCTGGCCTATTCCTGAGATCGAGCTATTTGCCATTGTGGAGGGCTTCCGATTCTTTCGCCACATCTTGCTGGGAGCTCCAGAGACTATTGTTCGCTCAGATCATCAGCCACTGGTTTATTTCCAGTCCAAATCCACACTAAGCCCCAAACGGGCTAGGTGGTTGGATGAGCTCTCCGAGTACAACTTTCGAATAGAGCATATTTCTGGCGAGAAGAATAAGGTTGCAGATGCACTTACCCGTATTTCTACACTCTTTGAACTCACTGACTGTCTGCAACATATAGACGTCGGCGAGGCATGTACAACAGACATTCCGTCTACAGATTCTACATTCATTGCTCTTATTTCTGCATCATCAGCTCATCAGCTCCACGACATTATTATATCTCAGTATGATCGTGACACATTTGCACAAACTATATTATCTAAGCTGGCATCATCGACATCATCACAGTCAGTCAGCAATTTCGAGCTCATTCAGGGATTGATCTATCGCAAGACCATTTTTGGCAGACAGCTTTACATTCCACCTACTGCCAAAGTTCCTACAGATGACGGTGAGATCACACAGCTTCGCCACATTCTACTTCATGAGTGCCACTCAGCCACTATTTCTGGTCATGTAGGCAAAAATCGCATGCTTCATCTATTGCGTAGCCGATATTACTGGCCAGGAATGACGAAGGCAGCCATTCAGTACATTCGGGAGTGCCCCGTGTGTCAACGCCAGAAAACGAGGAGACACAAACCTTATGGTCAGTCACATAATTATACGATATTGTGTGCCTA
Organism: Cymbomonas tetramitiformis; assembly: GCA_001247695.2. Classification (NCBI taxonomy): domain Eukaryota; kingdom Viridiplantae; phylum Chlorophyta; class Pyramimonadophyceae; order Pyramimonadales; family Pyramimonadaceae; genus Cymbomonas; species Cymbomonas tetramitiformis. The sequence continues at coordinate 69,431 of LGRX02033530.1, forward strand.
AGACAAAATGGCTTGATGTATCTCTTGACTGGATTACTGACCTGCCTATCACCACTAATGGGCACGATAGTATAATTGTGGTAATGTGCCAATTCTCTCATCGCTGTCATCTCATTCCCTTCAACATGACCTGGACTGCTCAGCATACTGCTTCAATATACATGCAGCATATCTTCAAGCTCCATGGTCTTCCGAGGAACATCATCTCAGATCGAGACCCCAGATTTACTTCTTCATTCTGGCAAACACTGTGGAAATCTACTGGTACGAGATTGTCTATGACGTCTTCACACCATCCACAGTCGAATGCAAGCAATGAGAGGAGCCATGCCTTCATTGAGGACATCCTCAGGTATTTTCATTTTGTTTGATGCATGATTCACCATCCTCTGGTTTATAAACTGATTAGATAGAATTTTTTCCTCAGGTGTTGTTGCAACGATACTTCAGCCAATTCGTGGGAGGACAAGTTGCCTCTGGTGGAGTTTGCAATTAACAACACGGTTTCTGCTACGACTGGTTATACACCATTTTATCTCGACTCGATGGCGCAGCCACTTTCGCCTCATGATCTGGCAATCACTATTCCGCCAGAAGCTCCTGTTCCAATACAGAATGCTATTCGAGATCATTTTGACCAGTACTCGGCTGTACATGCCAACGCGGTAGATAACATTTTCCGAGCAGCAGAAATCAACCGAGCCAGATTCAATAAGACTCATACAGTATGCCCCGACAATTTGCAGTAGGGCAGAAAGTTCTTCTACGGACTGAGTTTATTCAATGGACTGGTTTGACAGAGGCAGGCAGACACTTTAAGCAGCCATACATCGGGCCGTTTATCATATCTAAAGTGCTCAGCCATGGACGTGCTTATGAGTTAGATTTCGGGGATCTCGACATTCGTATCCACACCCGGTTCAGCCTGTATCCAGAATAGAGCTGTACAATGACTCGATCCAAGCACCTTTGCCTCTGCCACAGATGATCACCGAAGAAGGGCAACCACTGTTTGAGATATCACATATACTCTCAGATACGATCACTAGAGGTGTCAAGTACTATTTAGTGCGATATGCAGGCTACGGCCCTGAGCATGACACCTGGGTCAAAGCCACAGAGCTGACCGATGCAGCAGACATGATAGCTGCCTATGAAGGCTAACATTATATTAAGCCTATTGCCCTTACTTCTTGTAATATATACTAATACATGTCGATCATCTATATACCTTGCTCTTAATGTTCTGTCATTATGTTGCATAAGAAGCAGGAAATTGATCCTTCCTTGCTAAGGTGTAGTGAGCCTTGTACCAAATCATACCCTTGCACAGATACGCATACATGCGGGTACCATATCTGTGGATAAATAAAAACTGCTATGCTACCTTTGCCAGACCGTGGTTTGTCATTCGGATCTTATGGCCAGTAATCCGCGGCTACCGGATACTGAGGTGGACGGAGTTGTGATCCTGAGTTATGCTTGACATACATAACTAAACGAATTTCACATTAGTACGTTGTCGAATCCACTCTATGAAATGTTCGTCAAAGCGCGCGTACCGGACCGAAAAATAAAAAGGAGCACTGGGGCAGATCGGGTGAGGATTTAAAGTGGACTCATAGAGACCCTCTGATATCTCGTTAAGCAGGGCCCACTCCGTTTGCTTTAAACCAAGCCCCAAAATCGGGCTCTCCATAGTATTCCTATGAACTTCGGGGGAGTAAGCTCTCTGAAGGGAGGAAGAGGTGGATGCATTATATAAAGCCGTAAAAACTTATTCGTTTTTAATTCGTCACTCTGAAATACGATACGAACGGCAGCGCAATATCTATCCGTAACGTAAACCTCGGAAGATACCGTGAAACGTCACTCTGAAATACGATACGCAATTCATGGGGGCTACATCCTAAGAACTGTAAACCTTGAAACGTCACTCTGAAATACGATACGCAATTCATGTATACCTTGAAACGTCACTCTGAAATACGATATGCAATTCATGGGGGCTACATCCTAAGAACTGTAAGGCTAAATGCCTAAGGTGAGGGTTTAAAGTGGACTCAGTTTCCCCCAATATCCTAAAAACACCTTGAGGGACGCCTCATCGGTTTAAGAAGACTGGTATCAGCTCAACAACAAAGACACCAAAGACATATACAAAGGTATGCACCCTATATTGTGAGGTCACAACTCTTTTAAGAGGGGAGATCTGTCAGGGATATGACCGATGACATGTGTGTCATACGTGTCATACCATGTCATGCATGTCATACCATGTCATGTCATGTCATGTCATGTCATGTCATGTCATGTCATGTCATGTCATGTCATGTCATGTCATGTCATATGTTATAATGACATACAGTCGTCGAGTATTGTCAGTACGGTCGACTATGACATGTACAGTCATAATATCGGTCATCCACTCACCATCAAGGCTCTATATCGATATTTCCGATAACCGATACTATCGATATATCGTATTTATCGCCGATTATCGGATTGCAATATCAAACTATCGATTGTGCAGGTTTTGATGTTCCATATTTTATTTATAACAACTTACATATAAATGCCCAAATAATCGATTATTTATCGATTGTGCCGATTATCGATACCATTTTGCGGATATCGGATAGTATCGATACCAAAAAACCAAACCGATATAGAGCCCTGCTCACCATGAGTGGCATCTGTCATCGAGAGGCCGATTACGGAATCTCGATGATGAAGCAAGTCAAGTTCTTGAAGAACAAACTGTTCTGAGAGGACGCGTCTTCGCTTCAAGCATGAATTGAACACCATGCGGGTATCATATGGCTAATTCGATCAGCCGATACTGTTAGTTCACCCAATGTTCTCGGGTTCACAACCCGATGGTGGGAACGCCTATGAGGCGTGAGGACATTGAGGTATATGAGAGAGCATTGAGCTCGAGCAGAGGATTCTGGATACCAGACTGCACTCATACCCACCAAATACTTGTTGCGAGTTGCTATTGTTCAATAGCAGCCGCATAGTCTGAAAGGTTGAATATACAACCTTGACAGGTGTCGTCAGTACCACGATAATGATGTTTCTTGGAACCAAGGATATCCTCGCGGATACCCTTGGCCCAAGCCCGATGCAAGCGCCCCTTGTACACCGCGTCAACCGTGGCATGTTGGTCGACCAGGTGCTTCCGCAACGCGACAGCAGCGTCGGTGTTGCTGGAAGCAACAGGGGGCACCACAGGTGGGGTGCTAGCGGTCGGAGTGCCCCGAACCGCATCCAGAAGCCGTATTGAGGCGTCCAAGTCGGAGTCCCTCAATAGGCGCTTGCGAGGTCGTGTAGATGCAGCCATATTTCTGAAAGCCAGAGAAAAGATGATGCGCAGCCGCACGTTTGGGTGTTGTGGCGGAAATGAAGGAAAGGCGTAACGGCAGAACGTGCGGAGAGGCGAAACGAGCGTGGGGCACTTGCAGATGTCGTCGTGGTCAAAGGTGTCCGGAGCACCAGCCCAAAGTACGTAAACCAGGGGGATCAGGGCAGATAAGATAACGCAAATGAACATTGCCAAAACCGAGCAATAGCAACGCGCGGTGCCCATGACTCGCAGCCGCAAAAGACGCCTACCGCAAAGCCATGCCTCAAATCCTAGTCGCACCCAAACGCGCAAGTGCGCACCACCTTTTCAAGCGGCTGCTTAGCCAATCATGGCCAAGATAGCAAGTGGAATAAAAGCGTGGATGGGGCCACGACCTACCGGAATATCCTCGTACACTAGATATCATATAGTCCCGTACTCAGTGTGGATAAACTCTCTAGATAAATAAACCCTAAGCTAGATATACCCGGAACCTTCTCGGACGGTCTCGGATTCTAGCCTACCTGTGACACAGCGTGTGTCACTGCACGAACCTACAAATCAGTCAGCAGTCCAGTGTTGGTCCTAGGAGTCTGTCATAGGGGCCTGCACCGGGACTCCCGGCAGGGGAGAAGTCCTGTCGCGATTGACCGGCCCCTGGCCGAGAGAGTCTCCCAAAAAGAGGGTTTGGCCGAAGATTGGCCGAAAGAATTTTGACCCTTAAGTATGCAAAAATATGTCAAAACAAGAAAAAACAAATGTTTTCTCGAAAACTGGCCGAAAGGCCTCCGGAGAGGACTTCTGCCCTGACTCCCGGTCAGGGCTGCCTATACAGATTTCAGCACCCGTGACTGTCGGTACTCTCACGGGCGGAGCGCCTCACTCCATCCCAGGCGCCCGCGCTTAGCCACTCATAGTGGCAATCTCGCAGTGGCTAAATAAAGCGCAAGTGGGGCCAAACCTGTTAGATATATCGGTCTGCTATATATATCTAGCTAGTTGGTATCGTACATCCTGAGTTGAGGGTTACGGAATCAGAACGATAAAGTGTGTTCGATAAAAGAGTGAGGTATACATAAATACCTAACGGTTGTTTCACTACTACTGGTGACGGTCACCCAGCCTACTATAGGAAGTGACATGTGACAGTTTCGGGTGTCACAATGTCAAATCCAGCAACAACCCCTAATTAGCATGCAATGGACAACCCCCCTTTCCCTCCGCTCAAGAAGGGCTCCAAGGGAACCCATAATCCGCCGACTCCGCAATAGAATCGGTCATCTGAAATACTGGTACAAATCTGCCCATTTCAGGCAACGGAGCCGCGTCATCGGAAATTCAGGGTTTGGGCTGATTTTTTATGCACTGTATGACTTTTCCTGGCCGCAAAATTTCATCTTTGCTTACGGGCCTTTCCAGACCTACTAGTATGCGTCTAAGGAAGCATATTGGCGGGTCCTTGCTGCTCAGTTGTTGTCTGGTAACAAGAACTGAGGAAAATCTTAGAATGGCGTGTGATTTGACTCGCTCAACCCTCGGAACGCTCAATCGAGCATCCGCTATACCCCGCTCGCTCGTGGGGTATATCGGATGATGGCAACCGATGCGCAAGAGTCCCAGCATTCCAAAACTGTACCTAATTCATTAACGCGCGTAGCGAGGCGAAAGTTACGGAGGCGAATTTGGTGGCGAATCCGCTTTTGAGTAAAAACACATACTCCCGCATAGGGCGAAAGTTGCTCCCTCGAGGGATTTCTGAAAATGTGAATAACGCGCGAGCAGATCCTCAGATTGTTGGTACCTACTTTGTACTCAATAACCAGTCAACTTGAGACCCAATTAATAGATATTATAACCGAGAGAAGACAACACATGGTTGTAACGCGTAACAAGGGAAACAATGATATGCTGAAAACAAGTATAAACTGGCGGGTCAGGATGCATGCTGACCATGGAAATGACTTACGAGAGGCCCGGGAGCACGAACACATGATTATAGGGGAAAAGGCGGCTATAAGCACCAAAATAATGGGAAACCCTAACCTCTTGAGGCGATACCTAGTGAATATGGGACGGGTAGAGGTGCGTAGGAGTAAAATTGGGCGAAAATATTTCACACAATGCTTATATATGACAATAAGGGATAGCAGGGGAAAAATAAAGGCAAACGGACAACCTTGGACCGGAAGCGAATTGCATGAGGTACAATTCGTAAAAAATCGAAATTTTACAAAAAAGAGCCTAGAACCAAAAAATTTCAGGGAAGGGACCCGAGGACATATACGGAGCCATGTGCGAAAGAGGAATGCCCAAATAAACGATATGGTAGCTGAGGGGAGGCAACAAGTGGGTGTAACGCGTAACACGGAGAGCACAATAATGCTCAGAAGCCGCGGAAATGGGGGAAGCAAGGTGAGCACTGGTCTTGCAAAAGACACACGGGATGCAGCCATGCAGGGTACAGATAAATGCACACGAAGATGAAAACTGACAAAGACATAAGCGGCAGCATGATTATGACATATTACATAATGCGGCATTTTTTGAGATGTGAGATAAACTACATCAAAACACAAGCGGAACTGCAAGCAACCTCTCATGGGACTTTTATTATGATCTTCCACCTAATGACGGGACTTAGCAAAATGAAGCTGTACCCTAAACAATATTTCCCGGGGCCTAGAGTCATAATACACCTAGCCCACAAGAGACCTAAGGCCTGCAAAAGGATAAGCAAGAGCGCCTTGAAATACATGATTCAAAACCCCAAAATGGCATGGCTTTGGGAGAGGACACGGACCCAAAATACAAAGAAATCTAAAATGAAATCACCTCTAAGAATAACGAAACATAAAATTCACCGAAAAAAGAATAACGTCACCAAACAACATAATACGCCTGAACCTGATCGGATGTTAAGCGGTGGAGCAGGCACCGTAGATAATGCAGTAGATGAAAATATAATGGCTACGGAATCACTTCTCTCGGAAAAGGGATGGTTAAATGCAACTCATGTTGGTGATGCCATGAAAATACGGGACCCGAGTACCATTGCCCCCATGGACCTCACGGACATGATGCTGAAGATGACAGTGGAGGACCAAAAACTCACACAACTCATTAACAGCAGACTCAAAAAATATGGCCACACACAAATAGGCGTGTGTGACAATATACATTGGCGTCTCATAATGATCCGCTTATCATCATCCGGAAAAATAGATGCTTACATATATGACCCTTTTGGAGATAATGCCGAAAGAGAAACCATCAATATGATTGTGGTAGCACTCACAACCTGGCTGAAAAATCTCAAAGCCACCACAGAATTTAAGGAATTCACAGTTACTATTAGCAAGGATACATTTCAAACAGATACATACAACTGTGGCACATGGGTAGCAAAAACCGCCTTCAGATGGGCCCAATGGAACAGAGGTTCACATCAGACCACATTTTTCGAGCACCTAAAATGTGACCTATGTAGTGGGGAGTATGGCGACAAAACAATGCAAAAGGAAATACATAAATACCGATTAGAAATGAGGAAAGAATTAGGGCTGACGGCCAATAATACCCGCAACACGCTGGAGCTCAAAAACCTGGAGCCCACTGGAAATGACGCTGCAATCAGCGGCTCAAATATGACTTCACCTGCCCACCATGTCCTCACACGTAGAGGTGCCACACCTAAAAAACAGATAGAAACTCTGATAGAAACTTTTAAGCTGAAATGGAAGACACACACCACTAATGAAACAATTGTTTCAGAAACCATCGAATCACATAGGAAATATCATCACACCTCGAACACGGATAACACCAACATTCAAATTCATCTTCTTGTGATCAATGAAATATGGTCAACTGCAGTCCACATCATTCCAGAAAGAAAGATTATTTATTGTGATTTTGATATCCCTACCAATAAACACCAAAAAGATATTCTCACACTTCTCCCTCAAGACCTGAGTGCGCACCGCATAACCTTGAAACTGGGAGTACATCCGAACAACATGGGGATTTTCAATTTTACACTAGCCCACAAAGCCTTTCACATCCTGCATACCACTAAATTCTTCTCGGCAGCACAATTAAACAGAGATCTACTATACGAACTTGAAAACCTAAATATTAGAATTCTACCACAAACGGGCAGAGAAGCTAGGATAACCAAACACGAAAATAACAAAGCCATTTCGACCATACGACACTCTCTAAGAACTCACCTCCCGAAAGTTGATGCACATCCAACAAAGCCAAATCCCGAAAACAAAGACGGTAAACCCATCTACACAGCTTATAATCACTTCATCTCAGGCAAAAGAAAGCTCTCTTGCGAACCTCGCACATATGGATACCGCAGGAAACACTCTCACAAACAAAAGAGAATAATCCTTAAAACCAAATGCACAAACAAAATCTTTGACTGTGAGAACATCTATGACGCAGATGGCAGATGCATACTACAAAAAGCGAAACACAAAAGCGTCACTAAACAGTCAGAAGAGTTAGACCGACTTACAAAACTACAAATAGCACAACACTCTGACAATCTGATTATAATGGGTATGAATATGAGAGGCCTCCGACACCACAAAGAAGATAAAGACAGTTTGGTTAAATTAGAAACAATATGCAATCTTTTAATTGACAGACGGGCCGATATAATATGTATATCAGAAACCAAGGTGAATACTGAAAACCTTGCATTAATTAAAACCCTAATGACACAAAAAGGAATTCAATTCCGCACATCTCATGTAAATGAAAGAGCTTCCATTGGTTCCATGATCCTATGGAACCCGAAAAGCTTACCACTTTCCACCTCGGTTACCACAATTGATGGAGACGCAAAGAGAGCAGTAATGACCAAATTTTCAGGAAATAACGGGTTTGAGCTTTACATAGCTAGTGGCTATATGAATGATGCCACACTAGTAGATGAACAAATGGAATTATATGACACACTCACTGACTGGGCAGGAAAGGCAGGAAATAATCCAAAAAAGGCCTACATAGAGATAGGCGACAAAAACTGTACCATTACCCCAAATCAGCGGGTGTCAGGTGGAAATTACATGTCATATCAAGAGCATGTTGAGAAGAATAAGCATCTTTTAACTTATTTCAACAATGACAGATGTTCTCTTAATGAACTGATAATGGACCGTAATCCAAACACGGAGATTTTCACACATGTTATATCCAAAAACTCAAAAGCAAAACTTACCCATATCATGGCCAACACAACTATGGCAGAATTGACAGTTAAAACTGGATGGACGGAGGAAAACCCTTATATCATCTCCGACCACGGGATAGTATGGGCTGAATTTAAGCTCCCTCAAAACGACACCAAACCGGAGATTTCTACCAATACAACTTTGCCAACACCTAGATTTAATGGTGCCAAGGAAACCACACATGATGAGTACCCAGGGTACCCAATCAGAATGACAAACAAAAATAAGGATACAAAAAGGAAAATAAACAAGAAAGTTATTGTAGGACTCCTTCAAGCAAACGGATACAGCACAAATGAACTTGTGCACGCGTGCATCAATAAAAACAAAGCTAGAGCCGCTATCAGTACCATCAAGGGTGACACCACTGATCTCGATCTTAGACGGGATAATACAGACGGCAGCCCCATAATAGTGAACAAGCTCATAGCAAAAAATGAAAAGACAGACAGCATGGAACAATGCCTAAAATGGCACAACAAACCCAAGGAATGGTGGATTCACCTTAATAGCCCATGGCATGCAGCTCACTTACTCTCTAGAGGAAAGGGGATGCCAGAAGATGGTCTCAACTTAGGTCATAACGTTAAAGATAACATTTGGCATATAGGTTCACCTCATCTACTAAATAGGAAAGATGTAAATGCCTATCTCAAGCGACACCTTTCATTTAGCTCACTGGAAGTTAAGAAAATAACGAAATCTAGCACAGATGATCACATGACCTGCTGGGATATCCTTCTACAACCCCATATGCCCGCTAAATTCTGGAGCCTGTACGGATCTGAGATGCATTCGGAAAAAATAGACTGCACAGCCCATTTATTCCAATACGCTACAGGCTGGGTGTCTTACACTGAAAGACTACATAGTACACTCGAAATGGAAAATGGTTTGGAAGCAGCTAGAAACGGCGGCACTGGCCTCAAGGAAATGCACCCTGACGCGACATGGGACACCCTGCACAAATTGGCACATCAGGCGGCAAGTGACGCCTTTGGCACCAAGAATCTGAACAAAACTGGGAGGTCCGAAAGACCATCCGCAGTATCTAACTATATATACAAATGGCTAAACACAGTACGCCGTATCATCAAATATTTGGACACAAAAACTCATGTTAGTAACATTCCAAAGCAAGCCAAAAAGGCTGCCCGCACACTACCGTTTGCCTTGCTCCAACCCAAACATAATGAAGCAGCAGCCACATGGAGACTACGATTACATGAAAATTATGTAATAATCAGAAATGCTTTTCAAAAAAGCAGAGACACAGACATTGAACGACGCAAACTTCGAGAAAAGGAAGCCCTGCAGCATCTTTTCTCAACTAACCTTTCGAGGTTTCTAGACACAGTCATGGGAAAGATGAAACCTACTGAAAAAGGTGCAGCCGCAACCCCAGGTAGTGATGGAAAGATACCTGAGACACGGTCAGAAAGACTAAACACAACACTAGATGAATACAAAAATAAAAAATTATTTTCTACTAACCCGAATGAGCCAGATGAACTCCCACAGTGGCTCACTGACATTCTCAAGGATAGCCCTAAAATCCCCGATACGGCCGCCGCAAGACTATTGGCAGAAATCACGCACAAAGAACTCCAACAAGCATACTCGGACTGCGGTATCTCTACAGCACCAGGACCCTCAGGGATGAGATACTCGCAGTGGATCAAGGGCCCAGAGAATTTTCAAGAAGTTACTGTCTCACTTTTTAACCACATTCTTATAACTGGGAGATTTCCTAAGAGTGCAAAATCTGGAGTCATCCTTCCAATCCCTAAAAATCCCTCTGCACCATGTACCATAGATAATTCGATAAAGCCTATCGGACACCAGGTGGGAAGGATGTCATGGCCCGATCGCGTCATGGTGACCTGAAATCGCGACCTGACCTCATGAAGGCGTGACACAAGCGTTGCCACGCTCGTGTCGCCGGCGATTCCTGGCGAAATCCAAACGACCGCTCCCTAGATTCGATGATGCCTCGACTTTTGTTGTTAAATCCCTGAAACTCGACTCTCTGCGCTACAGTTCGTACGATTGGGGCATGCCCGCCGCTGCGGCGGGCATGCCCCATGGTATCCCCCACTGCAAGCTTTAACAAAATTTAACCTTCGCAGCGCCCGCCCTTTACCGTTACCTCTTACTTCCTTCTTTCTCGCAAAAATGCCAGGCGCGTGCAATGACCCAGATGCTGCTGAGGGAAAATATATTCAGAAAGTCTTAAACCGCACGCGAAGAGATGAACAAGATGCTGACGGCTGCTGGTTGGTCGACCTCTGCGTCGATTGCAAGTTCGAGTTCTTGAAGAGTCGAAAAGAAATCGATCGCTGTCGCAGGCAACATGAGGGACCGAACTGGTACACCGTCGTGTTCCCAGCATGCGGCGACTGCATGGTGGAGTACACCACCGTCGCCAAACGTGGTGATCAAACCACGAAGCATGTTGTATGGTACGCATGCTAACCTGCCTGCCCTACTTTTCGTCAGCTTCTTGCTTCAACCTCATCGTACGTTTCTTTTCTTCCAGGATCAAGTCGCGGCACCCGGATACCGGGCTGTACACCGTTCAAGACGCCGACCCCCCCCACGCGATCCATGAGCGCGTGGCCTTGGAGTATCATTTCGCCAGGAGTGACTTCAAGGTCCACCGCGGCAGCAGATTGGACCAGGAGGGGTTTAGCCGCGTCGAGCGGATGACTGGGCACTCCCTGTTTCCCACGCAGGTTCACCCAGCCGCAGGTAAGAATATTGCTTCTACTTGCCTTTCCCTCATCGTCTTCTTTTTTTCTTTTATTCTTTTATTCTTTTAAAGAACGCATCTTTCCTTCCACAGATGCTGGTCCGCCTCAACAGCCTGGCGCGGCTGCGGTCCAAAAAAAAAGGAAACGCGATGACAGAAACGGTATTTCCTTTCCCACAGTCACCGTATGCATCTTTGGTTTTCTGCGCTGTCTTCTTTTAAGTCAATCTGTCTACAAGGGGTTTTCTTCTGATACTAAGAAGTTCTTCAACTAAGGGGTTTTCGCCTGATACCTACTGTGTGTGCCCCTTCAGCACAAGTGAAGCGGCAGGGTGGGGCAGCCCATGTACCAGCTTCTGCTGCTCATGCTCCTGCAGGTGCGTGCCCGCCTGCCCCTAGCATGCCCCATGGCCCAAGGTTGCCCTGTATGCCCCAAGCCCCAGGGGATGCATGCCCCAAGGTTGCCCTGTATGCCCCAAGCCCCAGGGTATGCATGCCCCAAGGATTCCCTGTATGCCCCATGCCCCAGCTGATGCATGCCCCAAGGATGCCCTGTATGCCCCATGCCCCACCACATGCATGCCCAAGGTTGCAATGTATGCCCCAAGCCCCAGGGGATGCATGCCCCAAGGTTGCCCTGAATGCCCCATGCCCGGGGTATGCATGCCCCAAGGATGCCCTGTATGCCCCATGCCCCAGCAGATGCATGGCCCAAGGATGCCCCGTATGCCCCATGCCCCAGCCATGCATGCCCCAAGAATGCCCCGTATGCCCCATGCCCCAAACAGATGCATGCCCCAAGGTTGCCCTGTATGCCCCATGCCCCAGCAGATGCATGCCCCAAGAATGCCCTGTATGCCCCATGCCCCAGCAGATGCATGCCACAAGGTTGCAATGTATGCCCCATGCCCCAACAGATGCATGCCCCATGGTTGCCATGTATGCCCCATCCCCATGCCCCAGGGGATGCATGCCCCAAGGATTCCCTGAATGCCCCATGCCCCAGCAGATGCATGCCCCAAGGATGCCCTGTACAGTATGCCCCAAGCCCCAGGGGATGCATGCCCCAAGGTTGCCATGTATGCCCCAGGCCTCAGGGGAGATGCGTGCCTCATGTTTGTCTTCTATGCCCCCCCAGGCCCCAGCAGATGTATGCCCCGAGGATGCCCTGTATGCATCTGGGGCATCTGGGGGGGGCACAATGGACACAGACTCATCTGGGGGGGATACTGTGTAGACACCTGCATCTGGGGGGGCATGGTGGACACACACGCATCTGGTGGGCACTTTTGACAGACACGCATCTGGGGGGGGCAAGTGGACACACCCGCACCCGGGGGGCACATTGGAGTTACACGCATTCTGGGGGCAGCTTGGACACACACGCATCTGGGAGGCACAGTGGACAGACACGCATCTAGGGGGGCCCATTGAAGACACACGCGTCTGAGGGGCACTGTGAAGACACACGCATCTGGGGGGCACAGTGGACACACACGCATTTTGCGCAGAAGCCTGCCCCAGCAGATGCATGCCCCAAGGTTGCCCTGTATGCCCCAAGCCCCAGGGGATGCGTGCTCCAAGCTTGCCATGTATGCTCCATGCCCCAGCAGATGCACACCCCAGGTTAACCTGTATGCCCCAGGCCTCGTGAGATGCATGCCCCAAGCTTGCCCTGTATGCCCCAGCCAGTTGGCCCTGTATGCAGCCTAACCGTGTGGCAATGCTAAGCGGGAGGTATCTCCGGGACATGGGGGATGGTGTAGCAGTCGAGAGGGGACAGCAGGCACGGGCTGCTGGCAGCCGGCAGCAGCAGGCACATCAGCAGCCTCGGAAGCCGGCTCCACGTTGTCCACCTGCAGATGCCCGCCCAGCTGCTGCACAGGGTGGCGGCTCCTTGCCCGAGGCACAGCGCCAGCAGCAGGACCAGCAGCAGGCACAGCGAACACAGGATGCCGCCACTCAGACAGAGGAGGACCCATGTGTCCATCAAGTCGGTGGAAACGTGGATGAGGCCATAGGACATGCCCTGAGTGGGGCAAATCAGGTCCACCAGAGTCCAGAAGAGGCCCTCCATCCAGTTGTCAGACTCTTCGCCCCTGGCGACATTCGGGACAGCTGGATGGCTCTTCATGTTGATGACCTCACCACAAGGTTGCTCAACTTCACCCGAGTGCTGCATCCTAAGAGGGTGTCACCTAAATGGTCTTGGCTGCAACTATGCATGGCATACTCGCATGTCTGCACCGTGCTGTCTGCCCATCTGCAGCGTCAGCACCAGCACCAGCAGCAGCGGCAGGACCAGCATCAGCAGCAGCAGCAGCAGCAGCAGCAGCAGCAGCAGCAGAAGCGTGTGCCAGTGCAGCAGCAGCAGCAGCAGCAGCAGCAAGACCAGCAGCAGGACCAGCAGGCACCGGCAGTAAGACCACCAGCAGCAGCAGCAGCAAGACCAGCAGCACCAGCAGCCAGACCAGCACCAACAGCAGCAGCAGCACCAGCAGCAGCACCCGCAGTTGGTCAGCAGCAACAGCAGCAGCAACAGCAGCAGCAGCAGCAGCAGCAGCAGCAGCAGCAGCAGCAGCAGAAGCGTGTGCCAGAGCGGCAGCAGCAGCAGCAGCAGCAGCAAAACCAGCAACAGGACCAGCAGGCACCAGCAGCACCCGCAGATGCCCATCCCGCTCCTGGTCCTGCACCGGATGCACAACCACAGCAGTCGCAGCAATATCAGCGTGTGCGTGCCTCTATTGCCAGGAGAATGGCCGCATCCAACACCAAGGCCAAGGAGCAGCAGGCCCAGCAGCAGCAGCAGCAGCAGCAGCGAGAGCGGCAGCAGCAAGACCAGCAGCAAAACCACCAACAGAACCAGCAGGCGCCAGCTGCGAGACCACCACCAGCCGCAGCAGCAGCAGCAGCACCAGCACCCGCAGTTGCCCACCCAGCTCCTGGTCCTGCACGGGTGGCACAAGCACAGCCGCCACATCAGCAGCCTCGGAAGCCGGCTCCACGTTGCCCACCTGCAGATGCCCGCCCAGCTGCTGCACAGGGTGGCGGCTCCTTGCTGGGCGGCTTGATGGCTAGGGCGGCTGCGCCGAACAAGCAGCCAGAATGGCCGGATAGCCATGAGATTCTCCGGGTATGCCCCAAGGATGCCCTGTATGCCCCATGCCCCGGGAGATGCATGCCCCATGTTTGCACTGTATGCCCCATGCCCCGGGGGATCCATGCCCCATGTTTGCACTGTATGCCCCATGCCCCGGGGCATGCATGCCCCAAGGATGCCCTGTATGCCCCATGCCCCGGGGGATGCATGCCCCAAGGATGCCCTGTATGCCCCATGCCCCGGGGGATGCATGCCCCAAGGATGTCCTGTATGCCCCATGCCCCAGGGGAAGTATGCCCCAAGGATGCCCTGTATGCCCCATGCCCCAGGGGATGCATGCCCCAAGGATGCCCTCTAATGTGGTTTCTTTCGTCGTTTGTGCTGCATATCCTATGCTGATAAGTTTGTATCTTATTGTAAACATCAGGGTCTCATCGCTGGAGCCAAACAGCCCTCGTGTGTGCTAAGGCTCCCCACTGACGAGCTCTTTGCCACCGAGGAGCTGCGCTCACATTACCGGCACGGTAACACCCTCCCCTGGAAAAGGTGAGCTCGCTGTACTCACTGTACTCACTCGTTGTACTCACTGTATCGTGGTGATGATCACTGAATTCCCTTATGTGCTGACTGAACATTTGCAGGTTCAGAATGTTAAGTCATCCCGACCAGCTGCAGAAGAAGGGCTACAGAGGCGTATACAGCGAAGAAGACCTTGCTCTCGCGCACGCCATGGTCACCCGGGTAGAAAACACGGTGGCAAGGCTGTCTGAGACGCCCGAACAGGCGCGTCTGAACAAGAAGGTATTTCTCTCCTACTAGCCTCTCGTCATGTCCACAAACACTGACACTAACTCATCATATGCGTGCACACACAGCAAAAGGTGTTGGAGCAGCTGTGCGACGACTACGATGCTATTGTCGAACGAGCGGCTGAATTTGAAGCCCAGCCAACTCCACCGTATGCCCCAATGCCCCATGTTCCCATGCCCCGTGCACTGCATGCCCCAAGGATGCCTGCCCAATGTTTGCACTGTATGCCCCATGCCCCGGGGGATGCATGCCCCAAGGCTGCCCTGTATGCCCCAGTCCCCGGGGGATGCATGCCCCATGGTTGCCAAATATGCCCAATGCCCCGGGGGATGCATGCCCCAAGGATGCCCTGTATGCCCCATGCCCCGGGGGATGCATGCCCCAAGGATGCCTGTATGCCCCATGCCCCGGGGGATGCATGCCCCAAGGATGCCCTGTATGCCCCATGCCCCGGGGGATGCATGCCCCAAGGATGCCCTCTAATGTGGTTTCTTTCGTCGTTTGTGCTGCATATCCTATGCTGATAAGTTTGTATCTTATTGTAAACATCGGGGTCTCATCGCTGGAGCCAAACAGCCCTCGTTTGTGCTAAGGCTCCCCACTGACGAGCTCTTTGCCACCGAGGAGCTGCGCTCACATTACCGGCACAGTAACACCCTCCCCTGGAAAAGGTGAGCTCGCTGTACTCACTGTACTCACTCGTTGTACTCACTGCATCGTGGTGATGATCACTGAATTCCCTTATGTGCTGACTGAACATTTGCAGGTTCAGAATGTTAAGTCATCCCGACCAGCTGCAGAAGAAGGGCTACAAAGGCGTATACAGCGAAGAAGCCCTTGCTCTCGCGCACGCCATGGTCACCCGGGTAGAAAACACGGTGGCAAGGCTGTCTGAGACGCCCGAACAGGCGCGTCTGAACAAGAAGGTATTTCTCTCCTACTAGCCTCTCGTCATGTCCACAAACACTGACACTAGCTAACTCATCATATGCGTGCACCCACAGCAAAAGGTGTTGGAGCAGCTGTGCGACGACTACGATGCTATTGTCGAACGAGCGGCTGAATTTGAAGCCCAGCCAACTCCACCGTATGCCCCAATGCCCCATGTTCCCATGCCCCGTGCACTGCATGCCCCAAGGATGCCTGCCCAATGTTTGCACTGTATGCCCCATGCCCCGGGGGATGCATGCCCCAAGGCTGCCCTGTATGCCCCAGTCCCCGGGGGATGCATGCCCCATGGTTGCCAAATATGCCCAATGCCCCGGGGGATGCATGCCCCAAGGATGCCCTGAATGCCCCATGCCCCGGGGGATGCATGCCCCATGTTTGCATTGTATGCCCCATGCCCCGGGGGATGCATGCCCAATGTTTGCATTGTATGCCCCATGCCCCGGGGGAGGCATGCCCCAAGGCTGCCCTGTATGCCCCAGGCCCCGGGGGATGCATGCCCCATGGTTGCCAAATATGCCCAATG